>VDFB02001519.1:0-40235 GCA_007258455.2 Sequoia sempervirens | reverse complement strand
TGGTGGTAAGGGAAATCCACAAACACATGTATCAGCCTTTAATGTTATGTACACAGATTTCTTCCATCATGATTCCCTAATGGCTAAGCTCTTCCCTCAATCTCCCAAGGATACAACACCCGAGTGGTACTATTCCTTGCTTGATAATTCTATATTTTCATTTGACCAACTTGTTAATCAATTTCTCAATCAATTTCAGGCTAACATCGGTTCGAAGATGACCTTCTTGGATCTCGTCTGATGTAAGCAGGGAGAACATGAGAAGATAATTGACTTTATAGTGCAATACCAAGCGCTCTTTTCACAAATCTCATACCTGCTGCTTGACTTAGATGTATAGAAGGTATTCATAGGCAACCTGTAGCAAGCCTAGAATGAGAAGTTCACCCTAATGAAGTACCCTTATTTTGCACATTTATGTTACGCATTGCAAGAATATCAGCAAATGATGGTCCAGTTTGGGGGATCTTCCTCACACTCTCGTTCTAAAGGAAAGTCTATTGTATCCATTTTGGGTAAAGGAAAGGTTGTTATGAATGTAGTTTCCATGACTAATGATCACGGCCTCAAACAATAGAAAGTTTACAAAGCTAATTGAATCTTATTCTTCTATTCTGCAAAAGCTATTGAAGGATAAGATTATAACATTAGAAATCCTTAACCTTTGAAGGAGCCTTATCCTGATTGGTATGATGGGAATGCTTTTTGTCAGTACCATCATGTTAATGAGTATGATACCAAGTGTTGCATGTGCTTGTTCCATGAGATATAGGATCGCATCGATGACGATAAAATTCATCTTGATGGGAAGAAATAGAATACAAATAAGTTAGTAGGAAAGGCCAATAGCGAGTTACATATTTACACGAACCCGTGTCTGTCTCATTCTACGAACTTCATTATTGACCCTTCTGATGCTTCTCCTAAACCCTCGGTGTATGTTAATATGGTCTCGTTCACTCCTACTCCTCCCTAGTAGCCTGCGACTAGTTCACCAGATGTGACTTTCACCTCGCAAGACTTTCCTTTGAATAACAAGCCCTCTCCCCTATACATTCCTGCTCACCTCAATGGAAACATTATGACAGGAGTCCTAGTTGACCCCATGAGTTGAGTAAATGTTATTACGAAAGAGACATTATGGTTAAATTCATTACAGAGGGATAAGTATGAGAGAACAAAATCTATTATACGTACGCACAACGGCCTTTCTCTTACACAATATGGCTCTATAACTCTTTCTGTCCTAGTTGTACCTAGGGTTTTGGGTACAACTTTTGATGTCATTCTGAAACTTGATATGTTCAAAATGAAGTTGGGCATCCCGCGGCTAGCTTCCATGAACGGAATCACTTATGTCATTCACAAATGTTTAAAGTTCTCCCACAAAGGTGTCATGCACATTGTTCATGATACTATATATCAACCATTGGTATCCTATGGAAGTTATTCCTTGTATCATTTTTGGCCTACCCCGGTTGGTCTACTCCCTCCTAGAACAGACCTACTCTACTAAAACTATGTGAAGTACAAAACCAGGGGAAAAAGATAGTTGAAAGTGACTCGCCCGGTAGCGTAGCTACAAATTGTCTCTTCCTCTCAGAAGGGAAAGGAGAATCCTTCTCATGCTCAAGGAATCGCCTTTACCTCCCTTCCTCAAGAGGAACATTGAGTTACTACTCTTGGTTTTTGCATAAGAAGTTTGATGGTGCCCACTTGGCATAAAGCTAAGATCCGGGTATCCGACCTTCCTACCTTACCCATGGGACCATGACCCGATAGGTATGGTAAGGGGAAGGGTCCCTGTGGGGAGTCCTCTATGTCTCGGCCTTCACAGCCTCCCACCAATCCTGCCCCTAAGTTAGTGAATGGGAATAGGCCCGTCATTGAGGCATTAGAGCCGACTCCCCTCGCTATTGTTCTGACCTCATCTCAACCTCTCCCTCATGTTCTTGTCTAGGAGTCTCTCTCTATCAAAAATGGTTGTGATGGACACTCAGATGATCAAATAGGAGTCCTATGTTCCATCCTAGCTTCTGGCCTTTAGCTCCTAGAGTCACAGGAACCACCTTTCCCATGAGTGCAAGCATCAGAGAAAGGCTCTGGCTGCTAAGCAGTTCACCCTACCGAGGAAGGAGGGGGAGTCAGCGGTTTTTTCTTTGGCACCTTCTAATATATCCTCCTCTTATGCCCCCTCTACTTTAGTTCCTTCATCTTTGGTGCTACTTTCAGTTCTTGTTGTGAGCATAAAAATTCCTAACCTAAAGAGGGTACAAGTTTTTATTGCTCCCTTGGTCAAGCCACCTCTTTTGATGTCCCTCCCAGACATACAACCATTTCAAAGCCTGTGGACATTCCAAATACCTCAGTGGTGTCCACCACATTTTTCTCCTCCTCATATGTGCCTTCTACCTCATCTGTAGGGATCTCACATCCTCCGATAAAGCGGAAGATGGAGGAAAACCTTGCTAGTGATGGGGTCGAAAGAGGGGTTCACCTTCTTCGAAGGGTGGTTCTACACTAGCATGTCTCATCCTAGTGACGAAAGAATTCTCAACATCCCTGGAGTTTTTCACTACTCCTGAGTCTTTCAGTGAGCCTAGCAATGAATCTCAAGCACCACCTCCCTCGCCCATTGTGTTAACACATGGCACTCCTATAAAGTGCAAGTTTAATTCTTTGGACGAGGTCCCAACCTTATCAGCAATTTTTGTGAAGTTTTTGACATTTACCCCACAAGAAATTAATGGAGGATACCTTGAGGGGACTCCTTCCTTGGATCTTGTTGTGGGAGGGTCAGAGGGTTCCCCCTTGATATTCCACCCTTGTAGGCTTGTTCGCCTTCCCCATATAATGATCTAGATTGGGAGGTTGATGACCTCTTGGTTCATAAGGACTACAGGGGTGCCTCTTCTTTATCTGTAGAGTAGATTGTGTGTGTGTGTAATGTGTTCCCCGGTGCTTGTGTTATGTGTTCCTAGATGACCCTTGTAGGTGCTTAGATACAGGAGTGTTTTTGTGTCATAAAACTTCCTCTATTTGTTACATCATTCTTCCTCTATTCAATGTATTGATTTTCGATAATTGGGGATGATGCAAAGTGTTGGGGGAATTTAGGCTTCCCTTCCATGTTGACCCAATTTTATTTTATTTTATCTTCTCATGCATTCCTCATATGGTCTAATATAGAAGGGGTTTGATGGCAATTCATTATATACTATTATTATATTTATCTATATTTATGAGTAGCTCTAACCCTGAAATATCAGATCACCCATGTGTTCCTTGTTCATGATGTTACCATCTCCTTTTACATTGTTGTTCTCTTATCTCTCTTGCTTGCTTTGTGATGTTGTGGTCCTTGTGTTGTACCTCACATGTGCAAAAAAATTACCATAGTTACATCTCACTATGTTCCACGGGCCACAACATCACTTTTCCATTCTTTCTTTTCTCTCCTTAGGACATTACATGCCTCTGCATTCAGCATGCACCATCTTAAGGGGGGCTATCATGTCACTTCAATTTTCAAAAAAATAATTTGGTGGCCAATGAATCTTTTCTTGAAAATTCTTTCAAAATATTTTTCAAAAATCACATTCCTCAACAAGAACCCCTAGTGGAAAAATTTTCCTTCATCACGGGTTCATAAAGAAAGAATTTAAAAAACCTTCCTCCGAGGAGGAAGTACCTTCCCCTGCGGGTGAATTTTTATCTTCCCCTTGCAAGGGGACCTTCTTCCTTTTGAATTCCTTGATGAATTGAACATCTTTCAAAGGGATTCCTTGATGATTGAGTTGATTTGCAAAAAATACTCTTACACTTTCAAACTAAGAATCCCTTGAGTGGACCCCTTTTCTTTTGAATGTTTCTTGAGGGACCCCTTTGAAAGCTCTTCCTTCAATTCTCTAACTATCTACATGAATTCCTGCTTGCTTGCCTTGTGGTTTCTTTTTATTTTTCTTTTTGGTGACAATACATGTTGCTTTGCAAAATTCTGAAGTTGTTCTTCTAATTTGACTCAGAGAGTACCCTACATCGAGCTTCCTTTTAGAGAGTATTTACTGGGGAACCTTCTTTCTAGGTCTAAGGATCTATGAAGTGCTTGCATCCTATAGGATTTTTCCATCATTGGTCTATGAGCCTTCTCGGGTGTAATTTCTTGATCAACTCTTTAGTTTTGAGGATCTGCAGAGTCCTTTATTTGAACCTCCTCAGGAGAGAGTACCTATGGAGTTATTTTCCTGACCTACACTTTTGAGATTCACCAAATTGTGGTCTTCTTCCTCGATGGTTCAGGTATACGTTTCTAAACTTTATTGATCTAATTTATCAAACATTCATGGAAACTCATGCTCGTTAAAGTAGGGGAAAAATGTATAGGAGGGAAATTGCACCCCTCTCACAAATTCCCCTTTTACACCCTCTACTTTAGGAAAATAAAACCTGAATAAAAAATTCCACATCACCTATCTACAGTGCATCCACTTGGTGCTTTTCCTTGTGTCAAGGGGGTAATTTATGTTAGGATGTGCATGGCACACAAACATCTACATGGTGTGTTGTCACCCCTAATAGATTCTCCTACCTTGAATCTACAAAGACTTTACGTTCTCCATTGGTGTGATAAAGTAAAATACCTCTACATCTTTCCTCGCCAACCCGAATAGCTCTTTCCTCCAAATCTTCTTCAAATTCATATCTTTGACTTGCATTCCATCCTCTTATCAATTCTTTTGATCTCCTACACAATCTTGCATGTTGGCTTGATTTTTGCTTCATGATTCTTGAGCTCTTACACATCTTCTCTATATCTTGTTGCACTTTTTCCACCATTGGAATTGCAACTTGGTGTCCCAAGGGACTGCTTCTTCATTGTTGCGACAATGTAGACCCTACCAAGCTTGCATCCTCCTCTACATGCTTAAGGGCACCTCGATTGAGAAGGTGATATTTCTTCTTGATTTGCGTAGCATAGTGTTATTATTGTCGTTTGGTATCTTTCCATTACTTTCTCTATCACATTTCCCATCGATCTATTTGGTTGTCTGTGGAGGTGGAAACACCAAAGTGGAGGTTTGACTATGGCAAATCCCTATACAGCCCCAACATTTTTCCTCTCTTGATTGTGTGTAGGTACGCATGCATGTGGAGATTGCTAGTGAACTGGACTCTTTGTGAGTTAATCCTTATCACCTTCACTCTTTGTCACTTCTACATCATCTTTTCAGCTAAATTAATCATTCTTCTTGTTTTTACCTCAGTTATTACTTTAGATCTTTCTTTCTAAACTGTTAGTACATTTCTGGTATTTCCACTAGATACTTTTGCACTTTCTAGCCATATGGATGCCAGTGCCCCAAAGAGATGCCAGTGTGACGCGTTGTTGTCCCTAACTCACACTAGTGTCCTCGGGCTGAGAGTTGTCTAAGGTATGGTTCGAGTTCCAGACATCGGCTCATTTAGTTCATTCAAATCTCTTAGGTTAGTAGAGTGATAAAAGTACTTGAGAGTGCTCTTCATTCTCTATCCTCTACCTAAAATCTCTTATCCAACTTGAGGTAGATTAGGGCACCCCTCCGCTCTCAGCTCTTTGTGACCTGGAGCCTTGGTGTGGTTGGTCCCCCTCTTCTACAATTAAAAAGAATCCACAACTTGAACATTTTGATTTGGGCTTAAAGGAAACAACTTTAAAATTTTGATTTGGGTTTAAAACTAAACAAGACAAACTACATATTTGAATTATGGATAAAAATAAACTCGTATTTGAATTTGGGTACCTTAAAATGAATTATATGTTGTCTAGTAAACTAGTGGTTGTGTATGCTCTTTCCTTGTGCCTCAAGCAATGTTGGAAATCAAAAGCACCATTATTTTGCAATCTTTGTTTGTTTACCTAAGGTGTGATTGTTCTATGTATGCTCTCCCCTGTGAATCTTAAGAACAATATTGGGGATCAAAAACCATCATTACCATTTATTTCAAGTAGGATACCTACTTGGGGACCTCATCACCTTATAGTTCTATATCAACAGTGTATTCAAGTGTGGTATAAAAAGGGGGGAGAATGAAAATTGTACCCCAAGGTGTGGCCAACATCCTTTAAGCTAAGCCTCATGACCCTCAGTCCACCGAGATGTGTATAGATGAAGAGAGCGGAGGAGACCCCTCTGATCTCAGGAATCCCCATATCGGCTCACTATTCATTGATTTCCACTATAAACCTTATTAACTAGAAGCCTTTAAGACCTTTTTGTTGTCATTTTATAGTGGTGCAACATATAGTATCATGCATGAAGTTACCATGCATTGTTCCTTGTTGAGGTGACTGATATTCCTTGATTAGGACCTTATCTTTTTTAAGGTGAGAGGTGTGAAGGTGGTATATGACCATATACTCTAATCACCCATTCATTAGATGGTATAGCTTCTGTGGGTGGGCCTGCTAAAATCTAATAAACATGTTCTACTACTAGCCAGGTTGTGTATTCTTGGTGTGTCTTCATTGTTCAATACTAGTGACACAAAATAGTGAGCTCTGGATTGTGAAACTAACCTTAAAAAATATTGAGAGATAGTCCTATGTGTTGTTATTTTTATTTTGCATTACTTGTCAGATCATAAAACACAAAATCAATCTTCAAATAGTCAAAAATTATCAAACCCTAGGTAGATTTAGGTCCAAACTTGCAAAGTTATATCTTTGTGTTGAAGTGACGTGTTTGATTGGCATCCTATGCTACTTCCATTGCATCTCAACACATCTATTTGCATGTCAACATGTATGATTTTTCATTTTGGTGCATTTTTCTACAAATTAGTGCTTTTATGCAATTCGATGTGTTTGTCCATCAGTAGTCCTCTATCAAACCCGAAACATAGTTACAGCGATGTGCTTGTCTATCAAAAAATGACATGTTTGTCCTTAAAATGGTGTGTTTTAATAATCTCAACACTTCTATTTGGGGAAGTGTGATGCTTTTGACTATGAATCGACATGTTTGATTGTCGGTCAAAATTTCTAGAATAGTCAAAACTCAATTTCCAAAATTTTACCAATAAGTCAACAAAGGATTAGAAGCTTATATTATACAGACCTATAGTGTTAAAAAGGTGTAGGACAACTACGAGGGGGGTTGAATCAGTTGTCACACAAGTTCAAACTTAAAAACTTTATCACTTATCAATTCTTCAACCACACTATTATGTTATTAAATATGAGCATGAAACACAAATAACAGAAAGTAAATCAACACAATGAACACCAGACTTTTTAAAACCCAATAAGGGAAAACCATAGTGAGGGTTAACTCACAATATAAAGATTATAAAACTCAATATAGAGGCTCACTACCAAGGGCTCACTGGCCAAAAGAGGACTCACTATGCAAATGCAAAGGCTCATCAGCCTACAAAGGACTCACCGCCCAATAGGAGGCTCACTATAGATACAAAAGAGAACAAAAGATCCACCACCACAATTAAAGCATTTGTAGGATTGCGTAAACCTTCAACTCACTTTTAGCACAATGAAAACTACTATCACAACTCACTCACACACACTTCTTCTCTTATGATTTGTGGCACACTTTCATCACTTTGCATCACTCTATCATACAACTCTTCACAATTCAACTTGCTCTTATACCATTCTCAACCTTAGAAGCATTTCCCAAGGTTGGCCACAAATAACCCATTTCATAAATTCAAATTAAGTTAGAAACTCAAAATTCCCACGGTGGAAAGGAATAAGAGTGGACCAATAAAAACATTTAACCAAGACCAAAAATAATATTCTTGAATCTTCTACACAGTTCCTCAATTAAATTTTATTCTTTGAATGAAGTGTAAACACTAGGTTGGCCAAACCGAATGAAAACACAAAAGAACATTGATGCACATGCTTCTCAACAAGAAGATGACTCGCAGACACCTCAATACGCTTCATTATTCATGAGACTTCATCTTAGACTTCTTTAGATATGTTCGCAACAAAACAATATACTTCATACACTGAATACCTTTCACCCAGATCATCCGAACTATGCAAACCTGTACTAGAATATAGAAACATGACTTCCAGATTACTACCAAAATTCAACCTTCTTTGCCAGAGCATAGAAATACCTTCACAAAACATATCCCATATCTGCAAGATATGAAACAAAATAGCGGAGGACTACAGAGCAAAAATATTTCTCCCAGTCCACAAAAGATCAACTCTGTCGGTAGAACACACATACCGGTGGACACAACTTTCACATATCATGTCACCAGAAACTGAAACTTAGAATAAATCATCATCAAATCACTGTAATGAAAACTTCAGAACTGCACAGGCATAGGATCAACATAAGAGAAATGCGGAGCACATAGCGGAGCACAATCTGAACACATTCATCACTTTGACTTCTCTTCTTTATTAATTTTCTAAAAATCACTTGGAAACACATCAACACAACACATTTGCAGCCATATAAGATAGCTCCATGTACTCAGCATCTCTGCAGCATCTCAACTATACATGTACAATCTGCAACATACTAAACAGTGTTGAAATCAATGACAACATCAATGACAACACCACCAGACTAGCCCACACTTGCAACATATAGGCATAAACATTCCTCCAAAAATAGCAAAAAAACAAACATCCCACATCATCCTTTTATCTTGGGCTTTCTTAGAAACACATTCCATTAAAGTTTTGAACCAAGAAAAAAATTCATCCAAAATAGTGAAAACAATTCATCCATTATCAAACCAGAATTAGACATTGTCTTTTAGATCTCTTATTAATATCCCCTAGTTTATCCATTTACTTGGAAAGTTATCATTCTCAATTAAGTTGTCAAATTAGTATCAATATCTATGAACAATTCTGCTTAGTAGCCATAATTCTACTCCTAAGTTTATAAGTTCCTTATCATCTTCCTTTACTTAGACTCATTAGTCTAGGACAAGCAAGGACTATAATCAAAACCAAATTAAAAATGAGTTCTAGTTAACTATTATCTTCTTTAGGTTTCAAATCCTACATTCATTTATCAAGCATCCACATCAAAACTTTGGCTCAAAGATTTACTTAGTGTGTCTCTTTCCAAATCCAATTTTAAAACAAAAATCCACCCACAACATAGATCATCTCACCCAAATCAGGAGGTCATAGTATCTGTTATATGCTAGTATAAATGAGATCTTGTCATGACCTCCCTTATTGTTCTAATTGCTACTACTATTTGAAGTTTCTATCTTATTCATGCATGTCAAAACATAAATTTTAGTAAACTAATATCATCAATTTGAGAACCAAATCAAAATAATAATTAAATCAATGATTGATGGTTACCTATTAAAAAGTAGATATTTAGGCAAGTACATGAATTCAGATACTCATAAAACTAGACAACTCCTCTCACGATCCAAGTCTTTTTCAATCGATTGTGGATCACTACCATTAAATTTTCAAACCTATCAAACTTAAAGCTTAGAAGTTTGAATTCAAAGATATTCACCTACTTAGAACTGCTGTGTGTGAAGAAGGATAAAACATTACATTTAAACCCAATGTGTGCAATCTTCCAACCAAGCTTTTTAGAACACCAACCCACCACCCAACACTCCTCGGACACCTCAATGAATCCATATTATCTACACATGGCTTATATTTTCAACTTCCCCAATAAATTGTGTAGAGCTAACTCACATACTACGTAGTCATTAATAAATCAATGCATTTTATCTATAAAATGAATGGATGGGAATCTATTTTAAGAGCACTCCAGTTCTATGTTCTAGGAGAAACTCCGTGAGGGGTGTTCAATTGCATATTTTTGGAAGGAGGTTGACCCGGGCACATCGTTAACTTTGATCTCTTCCCAGAATCAGCACGATGAGTAGGATTACATTGCCTACTATCTTCTAAAACCATGATCTATAGTAGTTACACGCTTTCAATTTAGTTGTGATCACCCAAATGACTATAGTCATATCTAGTGTATGGATTTTATGATGAATTTTGAAATCATTACATATATGTTTACCTTGTGAAATCTCATGATTATCCAAGAATTAGTCATAGGAAATCGTCAATCTCTATAGCCATATCTTAGTGTTGGATTTCTTTAATCCATTTTAGAGTTATGCACAATTACAGGAGCATTCGAAATCATTAGATAACATATAGTAACTGAAACCATTGGGAAAGCATATAATATGTTAGGTCGATTTAAAAGTATTTAGTTTCAACTCAGATCAGCACTCTATCAAACATAAGATATAAAGCACATAAGTCATCTTCACTTCCCCTATTCAAATGATTGAGAAAAACTTAGAATGATCCTTCACTGGTTGTCCTATGAAATCTACAACCATAGGAAATCTTATGTGAAAAATGAGGTGTTTTCTTAGCTTAATACTCTGTAAAACTTTAATATTGTTGATCTGAGTAAGTTTTTTCTTTGTTACATATATTATTTGTGGGTGATTATATTGATTAATCCATTTTACTATTGTAGAATGAAGAGAGAAATTGATAGAAGAACTAGACAAGATATTAGAAAGATTGCACAAGATATAATGTGGAGAAACCCTTTCGGGAAAAAACTCCACCAAGAATTATTCTATTATTCAATCTCTGAAATACAATAGCTCCAATTCTTGCTTGAGAATGCTTCTTCTATCTTTACCAATCTTCTTCACACCTGCAAATAACAATTATGAAAACTCTCTTCAACTTGAATGAGATTTAAAGACAATATGCAACCTTGTACTCTCCAAATGGTGATAATTACAATGCACAAGCTCAAGCCTTAGAAAAGGCATGCCATATTGCTTCAAGCTGAGTTCTACCATGAAGACCAAAGCTTAGAACATGTGCTTTACCCATTTGGGTGTCCCAAACTAAAGCTACAACTCATCCTTCACTTCAGTGATAATTACAAAGCTCTTCCTCAAAGATGGTGCCCAAAAGAGGGTCCCACTTAACAGAGCCTTCAAAAATATCTTATCATGCATTGGAGTTAATTCCAAGAAAGAATCTTGGGCACCCAGGTTAGCTCCAATTGATTTCTTATTAACTGAAACATTTACTCAACACCATTTATGCAAGAATGGTCATCCCTTGTTAACTAGAGGTAGTCCCTGTTATCTGTCATACAACTCAATGTTATTAGCCATGCATTCCAAATTAACTGAAGTTAACTAACATACAACTAAAACTAACTAAAGACAACTAAACCATATCTGAAATGAACTGAACTAAACTAAACTGATTCTAAACTAAACTAAACTAAACTGAAATGAACTGAATTGAATTGATCTGAACTGAATTGAACTGAACTTCAAGCATGCAAACATCAAATCCTAACTCGTAGGATCTTTACATGCATCTCTAAGTGTTATCTCTTACTGAATAGTTAACTCAACTCAAGGTGAGTGTCACCTTACCATGTGTGCACCCACATGTTCCTATTATTTAGAATAACTACAAATGTCAATTTCATGATTTATTTCTATCAAATATTAATCTCATCCTAATCTTAGTGTTGTTGAACACATTCCAAGAACTTAGAGATACATGAAATAATTAATGTTTAGGATTTGCAATTAAATGGCATCCTATTTCCAACAAACTTGGTGCCCTTCAAGTAGTCATGGCATAACCTCTTAAACCTCATAGTCTTCCCTCTCTGGCTTAACTATCAGTTGTCCAAATTTGGTGCCTTAGTTAGCAGGAAAATGGTTATATACTCAATATGGCGCAAGTAATATCTTAATGGTTTATGCAGATATTAAAAGCTAAAAAGTTCTCCCAGTCTTGGCATCATATTCCTCAATAAGTGTATATTATAAATTGTTGTCCAAAGTTGTGAAATTTAGGGAGGAGGTTCTCTAAAATTTAAGTTTCTTTGGAAAGTGTGAAGTGAAAACAACATTTTTTCTATTTTTAATAGTTTATCATATCAAATTAATTGGGAGAATTGTTAAGTTCAAATGGTCTTATAACTCATGTTAAGATTTTATTGAAAAACCATAAGTAGCCAAATCTTTAATGATTCAATCTATTGAACTCAAATATGTAGAATTCTAATTCATTCGGAGACATGAGGATTGAAATAAGATCATGCAAGCGGTTACCCTTTTATATATTATCCCTTCTACTGTTTTATATGTGGCTTGTAAAGTACAAAATTTTAACCTTCAAGCATTCCTTAAGAAACTTCATTGTTTTAGCCATAATCAAATGAATATACTTCCTTATCCATAACACATCATTTTTAAGATTGAGACCTAGGATAGATACTTTGTATATAATTACCTACATAACATTAATAATTTTGTGATTATAAAAAAAAGAACATTAGAAAATTCATAAATTTCCTCTAAATATATTATTGATTTGATTAAGATCTAGTTCATTGATTTATATCATCTTTCCAAGTGAATGAATAAGATACTACCACTTTTATAGCTTTTAATACAGTGAGGTCTTGTAAATAGTTGTAATAAGTTACTCCTAATTCATGAAAGGGGATTAATGTAATAGTTATGAGCATAGTGCGTATCTATATATATATATGTATGTATGGTAATGTCATGAATTTGCTACAAAATGTAGTCTTGATTAAAGCAATGATCACTTCAATATGAAGGATTACCTTAGACATACAACATACATTTGAAAATTCTATTTGTGCATAAGATCCTTAAATTGATACACTCCCAGACTTGGGATAGTTTAAAATTTCTATATGAATCCCCAATAAAACCTAGATTATTAAGTTTTCTCAAAACTTGTCTTAAAGAAAGATTGCTTAAGTCATGTTCTTAGAAAAATTTATGAAATGTATGTTCACGGTCTCAAACTTGGAAGAATTAGTTTAGAAAATCTTGACAATTTTTCCCCAAGCAATATTTTCCTTGCCCTTCCAAATATGTTAGAATAAGAGTGCTCGAAGATCATAAATTGTAGAATTGTCAAAAATAACTCTTCTTGTGTTTTGGCAATAGATATTGCCATGTAGAAAATCTTAAAAATCTCATTTTATTGTGTCGTATGGTAATATTTTCTATGAATGGTTATTGTCTAGTTATCTTCTTTATTCAATGGTTATGATGGAATGGCTCTTTAAAAACATATTGTAAATTATTGAACAATGCTTGACGATTTACTAAATTATCTTGGGAAAATGTTATTCTTTAAATGTTGTAAAAAATTGTCATACTTTATAAAAAAAAATCCTTCTTATGGGCTCCTTTCTTATGAAAGTTTAATTATGTTGGAAACCTAATCAAATAAAGGAAAAAAACAAAACAATTTTTGGTATTCACAGTGCCTTTGGCTCACGTTTATGGGTAATGCCATCATGCTTGAGCTACTGCACCTATCACTTAACATAGCTGCAATAACGGAATATGTGGCATCGTCCCTATAAATTGTCGAGGAGAAATAAGGAACATGGGTTGATTAAAATCCAAAGGGAGGGAAATCCCCTTTGGATCGATAATCTAAAAAGATAAAATGAAAATGAATCAAATCCGCTAGTGACAACCTAGAAAATTGAAACTTACAAATTTTCTATGGTGCAAATGTAATTCTAACTCGAAGATATAATCATGTGGATAATTTATTAGGAAATCATTTAAACGGGTCAAGGGAGACGAACTTCATTAGGGAGTAGGGTTAGATGATTGTTATTAGATAAACAACCAATGGTCAAGACGATCATTTATTAATGCTTCCCTTCATGGGTAGCAACCGCAGAGGAACTGTCTGGGGGAAATAAAAACCCTAGAAAGGGTTGCGTACCTCGCTTTATAACAGTTCACATAAACATAGTCTAGAAAACAGAACTACATATTTTACGCCTTGATCCCGTTTGGAAGCAGGGTATGTAGGCAGTCTGGGAAACAAAGGATGCTCCCAGTACTCAGGCGTTCGGGAATGGGGTTTAGGGTTAGAGAGATCACAAAACAGTTATAAGAGATAATCAACTAAAATATATACAACTATACTCGGAAGAATCCCGCATGGATTGCTTGATTCCCCGAGGCCCTTAGGCCAAATTCGAGGCGGGTTTCAAGCTTAGAATTATAATTTACATACCCCTGAGGACGACGACCTCGGTACACTTTTCAGTAGAAAGTGTGGTCATCAAGGAAGCAACTCAGGATTGGATGATCCCAATGAGTCCAAGACTCTGGCCAGCAATATACCTATCATATGATAGATCCTGCCATTTAGGCGGATGCCTATTCTGATTATATGAATAGATGTATTCCTATTCATAAGAATAGATGAAGTGAATTTTGTTCAGATGAGAAGATGATAAACCTATCTTGTATGGATAGAATTCTAGTATACTTGGAATGAATACTGAAACAAAAAATAGTGGTGTTTCAAGTTATAATTATCCTTTAGATCTCAAGTCGAAAAAAAAATGTAAAATATTGATCCAAACATGGCAAACACAAACACAACTCCATTTCAAGAAACCAATTTTAAAAACCCAAACACGTATGAACCAAGGGGTATTCAGGCACCACATCCATTGAGTCCTAACCATAGTCCAAATATCGATGGTTTCATACAGTACATAACACCCAAAGATTTGGTTGAGGTAAAACAAGACCCCAATGCAATGAAAATATATAAAACAATTTTAACACCTAATCCAAATCAATATATCTTGATGCTTACACAATAAGGATCTAGATTACTTTCCACTTTTGACATAACATGGATCCAAAAATTCATAACTAATAATCCATTCTCGACCTTGGGGGAAACCAATTTTGATAACAACATACCACCTTCACTATGACCAAAACCCAAACTCACTATTCAAACCCCTAACAATCCACCCGCTAATTCTTCACAAATCACTACAAACATTCCAAAAACCATCATTCCTACCAAATCCATGCAAGTAATGGTACCACCCATCCACACTCAGGCTCCAACATTCTCCATGCACATCACCAACCCTATAGATGGTCAGTATGTTGCCTCCACATCGACAAATAATTCACATGCACACTCATCTCATCCTTCACAAGCACCACCACATCAATCTCCACCTAACAATCCTAACATTTCCCATCCAATAACAAGCATGCATGTGAACCCATCAAACATCCCACCTACTAAATACATCACTAGCTCCATGGCACGGCCTCCACAGGCTCCCAACTTCAATCCTAATAACAATATACACCAACATAATTAAAATACCTACCCCACTCAAAAAACCATCACGTCATAGAAATACACCAATCTCCCTAACTGCGTACATCCATAGCACAACATCCCTCCACAATACCAAAACCATTCACAACAATATGTTAATCCCAATCCACAAAACACTCCATATGGTTATAAAAATCCATCATCGTCAAACTACCTCCAAGGTTATCAAACATCACATCCCACATCCACTTACAATCTAATAGATCCCAACAATCTAGTTCTTCAGATTCAAGATTTGTAACAACAAATGGAAAACATCCACACGGTGCCACAAAAAAGAGTTATGCAATGGAATACATATGCCCCTACCCATTCAATAGGACTTTAGATGTTACACCTTTTCCACATAACTTTAAAATATCTAAATTCAACAAATACAAAGGAAAGGGAGATCCTTGCGATCATAAGAGAGAGTTCCATGTGGCTTGTTTAGAGGTAATGCACAATAATACTTATCTAATGTGCCTCTTCCTAAGAAGTCTAGGATGGAAAGCCATGGAGTGGTTTTCTATACTTCCTGGTGGCATAAGGACCTTTAATGAAATAGTTGATAAGTTTGTCTCATATTTCTCCTATAACATTGACCATGAAACGATAATGGCATACTTATGCACCACTAAATAGAATGATGGAGAAAAAATTTCCTCTTTCTTATAAAGGTGGTGAAACTTAGCTAGCAAGATCCCATGTCACATCTTAGAAAAAAATTGGTTAAGATGTTCATTCAAAATGTGAACACTAAAGTACATTTCCACTTGAAAATGTTATGTTCAAATTCCTTTGATGAAGTCATCAAAAAAGGGCTCACAATTAAGAAAGCCTTAATTTCCGAAGGAGTTGTTAAAATATTCAAAGAAAATAAAACCTATTCAAACTCTTCAAAGGAAAAGTCCCACTATTGGAATAAGAACAAAAATATTGTTAATGATGGTGTGGTTGATGCAAAAATGGCTCAAAGTTTTCAACCCACCTTACGCATTCAAGTACCAAACAACAATCAAACATTGGTAAACATACATGATACCACACAATGAGCACCTCCTAGGAAAAACAACACTCCTCAATGGAAATACACACCATTAGGAGAACCCATTAAATCAACGCTTCAAAAATTAGTTCAAGAAAACATGATCACACTCCCAGATATTAGATAATATGAACCATAGATTAAACCTGGATGGTGGAAAGACACAAATTTTTGCAACTATCTAAAACAAAGGGACATACCACTCAAGATTTCTATAAATTGAAGAATCTTATTCAAGATCTCATTAATAGGGGAGTCATTGTTGTCAAAGATCATCCTAAAAATTTATCATAGAATAGACAATTTAATAATATCCATGGATCACCTAGCAAAACATTAGGCATATATCAAGATAAACTTCCTATGCATGATCAAGATACTTATGTCTAGAAATGGCCATAACACATCCACCTCATTCAACTTTATGATAGGACATATTGAAGAAGTATGCCCACAAGAAGCCTCCATCTCTCCTATCATTCCCACATCCACAACATCCCCCTTAGCTGACTCATCCAATAATAACACCTTCCAATATTTTCCCCAAGGGCTATCCATAATAAATAATCCATTGTTTGATACAAATCCAATCCATAATCATGAAATTTTAGACTAAGCACCATCATCCATTCCATCACCCATCATACCTACTCTAGTGATTCCTACTCAAATATCATTACCACCATGCCCACATACTAAGGATACTCAAGAGTCCTTTATTCCTGCCACATTATTAGAACCTGGTCTATGTCAAGAACACTATCCAAAGCACCCAGTAGAAGTCCCTGAAATGAGTCAAGATCAAGTTATTAAAATCCTACTATCACATCCTATCCTTGATCAAGATCTCATTATCCCTTCCTATGTCATCCATAATTCCAAAATCAAAGTTGATGCCATCCATATACCAATAACCTCCACTTCTATATATGAGAAACTTGCTTTGGTTGGGCACATAGATGATCTCTCTCTTGTTCATCCAGAACTAGAGTCTTTCACCCAATACATATTTGAGAATGACGAATCAACAAGAATGAAAGTATAGAAAGAAACAATATCTTATCAACTTGGATCACTCACTTTTTTCAAAGCTATCTTTCTTACTAAAGAGAGATAAACACCATTGATGTTTCCCAAAAGCAGAGAGAAGAGTTAGCATCATGTTATTAGAACAACGCATATCCTATTGCAAACAAAAATTGTCAAAGAATTCAATATAAAGGAAAAGGAATAGGCCTACATGGACAAAGTGTTATAGAACCAATACAATTCTTTGATGATCTTAAATATCAAGGACTTGTTTATTCATCAATCGAGAAATCTAAGGATTTTAGTGGTACCTCCATGCTACTAAGGGCAACTGCATCTAATACAAACATTGAAATAGGTGTTATGAATAGTCCTGATCATAAGGTTGATGCAAAAACCCCACCCATCCACATAATATACCATCAATCCCTAATCCTTCCATCCACTAAAGGGTACCAACAAGAGAAAAATATTCTTTACAAAGAAAAAGATCAAATTCAAGCTATTGAAGCTAATAAATAAAAAAATCAAAGTGGACACATATAGTCGAAATGAATCCCAAGGAAAATTAGATCATGTGAAATATCAAATCTAAATCTAAATCTATAAGTAAATGAAGCTATGAAGCCAAATTAAAAAAAAATGTATTACATCTATCAAAAGTTTCCACCAACTTTAAAGCAAACTTTAATACCAACACACAAAGTGTCAAAAATTTGATTCCCAAACCATCCAAAATTTCATATCCACACTCCATCTTCCACCATACAAATTTTGGAGAGTAAAAAATACTACATCCAAACTACCAACTCATCCATATCCCACATCCCTCACCAAACTCCGATGTCTCACCTAAAATTTAAAAATCCAAAATCCCACATTCATCGTGTCTTGGTAGCAACACTATATCATAAGGAATCTAATGGAACTTTATCACGATGTGCACATTTAGATAAATCCAAATCTAGTATTAAAGAGGATCACAACGACATTCATGGGATATATACTAGTGCTTTCATTTTAATAGAGCAACTCCTCAAGGCGGGATATTATTGGCACACTATGATAACAGAATCTACATCAACACCACTAGGTGGTCCAGCAAAATTACTATTCATTCAAAATCAAAAATTAAAAAATAAATAATGTGACATGGGAAAATAAACAGGAATAATGAAAGCATAACAAAAGCAAC
This sequence comes from Sequoia sempervirens, assembly GCA_007258455.2. Taxonomy (NCBI): domain Eukaryota; kingdom Viridiplantae; phylum Streptophyta; class Pinopsida; order Cupressales; family Cupressaceae; genus Sequoia; species Sequoia sempervirens. The sequence goes on along the minus strand of VDFB02001519.1, from coordinate 21,734 downwards.
AATCATGAATTGCCTAATCATGCTAAGGTTCCCCATATCAATAACGAAGTGCAATGCAACAAAGAAATCAAATAAACAAGAATACTATCATCTAATTCCCATGCTTGCTTGACTCCTCTCCATTATTCTTATCCACTTTGCTTTGAAAAAGCTCAATTCCCTCATATTCTGAGTGTGCAATATTAGCCTGTAAGTATTTTGATAGTAAAAATTTGAAGATTGTGATTACCCGTGAATGAAATTCAAAGCTTCTCTTATATAAGCTTCACAAATTCAACGGTCAAGATTGATTTTTGTTCGAATGGCCCAGATCGAGTGCGAGGATCTGATTGAATAGTTAATTGCCTTGATTGATGAGATTGATTAGATATTTAGCAAATTTGATTGAGAGATTGATTGAATAGTTAGCCAAATTGATCGATCAGTTAATAGGTGTAACTAAAAGAATGTGTGAGTCAAAAGGAGGTGACAAATTAGTTAGGTGATTGAAATGAGAGAAAGTATTAGTTAGGAATGGAGAGAATTATGCATGAGATATTTAGTTGAAAATGTAGGGGACATGTGCTCAAATAGATGAATTAATTATAAAATTAATTCCTTTCTTTGTGGAGGAAGTTGTGTATGTGATTCCAAAATAAATTAAATGACTTATTCAATTTATGGAGTCACTTTTAAATGAGAAGATAGAATTAATTAATCAAATGAACAATCATTTATTTAATTAAATGTGGGAGAATATGAATTAATTAAATGTGAAATTAAATAAATTTAAGAAACTTATTTAATTAGTAAGAAGAAGAGATTTAATTTAAAGGTGTAATTAAATAAATTTAGAAAACTTATTTAATTAATAAGAAGAAGGGATTTAATTTTTATGTAGATCTGGGAGGCTCAATCACAACCAAATTGATAAAATGCCTTTAAGATGCACCTAACAAGATTAAAATAACTTATTTGAGCTGACTAAACAACTCACAAAGTCTGACATCCAACAGAAGCATGATTCCACACTTTTACCCCTTGAATCCTAGTAGTAGTGCAAACTCAATTTTTGGCCATTAACTCAAATATTCCCCAAAACACTAGAAAAAAACATAATGGTTTTAGACACCCATTTCAAATTTATAACACATATCACAATGTCAGATGCAAGTCCTTTGGACCAATTCCCAAAAATCACCCCTTCTACGCTAACCTAATTAGGTTGATTAGGCCTAAATTACAAAGCAACATGTCCTTAAACTTATCACTTGCCCATGAAACCTTGGGACAAAATTTCTTATGCTCTCAAACCTCCAAAACCACAAATTATATTCCACTACTATGGACAATTTCATACCAAACCTAAAAACCCTTATTTTATGCACTATTCATGAGGGTTTATTGAATATGATACTTCCAGAACCTCCCAGACCTTAGAACCAACTTGAACACTATCCAATAGCCTATACATGCTTAAAATTTTAAAAAAACATGACCTCACATACAAATTCTACCAAACCCTAGGCTAAAGCCCTCATTCACATGCATTTTCTACACCAAAACTCACAGGAACAACAAGCTTAACTTATTTATTTCCTTTCCCAAAAATTTATGCATGCATCCTACAAATTAATGAAACTCCATAGGGCCCCTTACACAAGTTACAGTAGGCATAGTAGGTGTAAAGTTCCTTTAGAAAATAATTTTTATCACAAACCCTTAAAACAGGGTATTCCAGCCTGTCACAAGAAATTGACTATAAAATGCTTCAAAATCTTTGTTAAACCTTCAAGCCTGATGCAAAACATAGAAGACACATTCCATTACATTATTTAAAGGATTTTTGCACAATACAAGGACTATACATTACCGTACATATTTTTAAAGGTCAAAAAACACAAGAAATTTGTTGCTAACTCAAAGAATTCAATATATTTTCTTCACAAAAACTCAAAAACCAACATTACATTCGGTGTCTTCATACCTTTTTAAAGGCTTCTCCCCTTCAACCACCTACCAACTACCCCCCAATTGAAATTTGAACCACCTATGATTGTTGGAAATCATAATTCCACCTTTTACACAATTTAATACATTTACAAACATAGTGAAGTAATTGCACATTGTGAACCCCTAAAACCACACCAAAGGCTTGGAAATAGCCTTGTTACATTAACAAAACTCCAACCTTGCACATGTATATGTCAATTCAAAAACTTACCTTCAAAGGATACAAAGCAATTCTTAGTTCAAGATTGAATTTTCCACTTCATGATCACTAAACTCAAAGACTCATCCTAAGACATACTTAATGGTCTTGAGTGACCTTATTCAAAACAAAAAATTCCCATACCAACCTATTCACCTCCCTATTTACCATTAGATGATCAAGCATGGAGGATGAGTTGTAGGTGCTCCTGCACCATACACCCCCTAGAAAATACTCATGCCCCATGAGTTGTCCCTGTCTCCATTGTCTCCAAGCTTCATAAATGCTCCATGGGTCCACAAATCCTCTCCCCTAGTATATGCCTATTGAACTTGGAATCTGCTCTGCACAATGAATAGTCTTGACATTTATTTCCATTGGATTTAGATTCACCTTGGTATTTAGACCTATAAGTGGTCTTCTCCCTGTTATGTGGTCAATACCAGGTTGTATGCCTTTACCAACACCTACAAACAAACAAATGTTAGTGTCCTTTTGATCTGCCTTTCTTTTTAGCTTACCTCCATGTCCATTACTGTGTTCAAACCTCTACACACTCTATCCCTTTGCCTCTATTATTAGACACTCTATGTTAACAACACCCACGATCATTTTCCTATTATTATAATGCATTGTATTGACTGTAATATCAGATCTTTGCACCTTTGTATCTAAAAAATATCCACATTTGACAAGTGTAATTTGCACCAAAGGACATATCACTATTCCAACTAACACATGCTTACTCCAATTCACTCCTAACTCTTTTCTCACCACTATATCAACCTTTTCCATGGGCTTCACATCATTTTTCTTCTCCAACTGAATTTCATCCTCGTTAGACCTTTTTCCTATCTTCTCAATAGGTTCAACATCATTAGTTTCCACTATCTTAGCACCATTTGGAGGTGTCTTTCCTACTATCTTAACACCATAACTCTGCTCCAAAACATAAAACAAGTTTTTCTTACTATCCTCAAGCTGTATAGGCTCCTTTTTTCCAAAGATTGCCACCTTATTTTTTCCTTTATCCTTCTCTTTTCCCCACAAAGGAGTTAGTTTAAAGCTTTGTTCATCCTTCCAAATGATGTAGGTGTTTTCCCAACCATCATACATAAACTTCCTATCAAATTGCCATGGCCTTTCCAAGAGCACATGGCAACAATCCATTGGCAATATATCACATAAGACTATCCCTGTACTCCCCAATCTATAAATCCACATAGGTTTTCTCATTCACCATTAAGGTTTGACTATCATTCACCGAAGAAACCTTGTAGGGTGCTACATGAGGTATCTTTTCTAGACTCAACTTATCTACCATCTCCCTAGACACCATGTTATCTTGAGAACCAAAATCAGTTACAACTTGACACACTTTACCTTTGCATTTGCATGAGGTGTGGAATAGGCTCCTTCTTTGGCTCAAATCTTCCTCTCTTGGTGCTTGCAACAAGGTCCTTCTCATCATGAGTGCTTCCCCTACCTCTGGATCTATAGGTCTTCTCGATGAACTAACACTCTCTTCTTCATCCCCTTGCACAAATTGAAATATTTTATCACCTTTTCTTTCACTCCCACTTGCAGTAGCACTAAACTTGTCAAGACACTTGAAGGCAGGGTGACCAAACTCACCACATTTGTAGCATCTTCCTGCAAATTCACTTGAATCTCTTCCTCTATGATTTTCTCTTCCACCTCTCCATCCACCTCTAAACTCAGCCCCTTGTTCTTTTCCTTTACCAACATCTTCTTGACCTTCTTTGGATTTATTTTGTGTTGGAATGGTGCCTCTGCCCCTAGAAGTGGCACCTCTACCTCTTGCTACCTTCTCTTGTCTCCTTTTAATTTTCTCCTTCACCCTGATTTCTAGTTGAAAACATTCTTCCACAGATTTGGGGTTAGCAACCACAAATTCATCTTGAATATTAAACCTTAAACCACCTAGATATCTAGCTACCTTCTCAACCTCATCCTCATCCCTTCTAGATCTTATGCTTAACCTATAAAATTCATCTGTGTATGCTTTGACATCTAATTCTTTTTGTTTCAAACCTTGTAACCTTTTATACAATTGAACTTCATGGTCTTTTGGAAGAAACTTACCCTTCAACTTCTGCACCATCTTGTCCCAAGAAGTGATTCTTGATTTTCCTTGTTTTATCCTCTCTTCTTGTTCATAATCCCACCAAAGAATAGCATGTCCTTTTAGTTTTTTTTTTGCAACCTTCACCATATGTTCTTTTGAAACATCCTCACTTTCAAAATAGTTATCCATAGAAGCTATCCAATCAATTAATTCCACTTCATTAATATTACAACCATAAACAAGAAGGTCAACCTTTACCTTATGAGTACCACCTTTTATTGCTTTGAGAAGCTTTACCATCCTTTGATCTTTAGGGTCTAGATCTTCATCAACATCTTCATAGTCTTCATCTTCTTCCTTTGATTCACTCTCTTCCTCAACATCTATCCTTTTCTTTGTCTCCAAGGCTGCAAGCCTTGCCAACACAACATTATGAGATTCTAGAAGCTTAGCATGCTTCTCTTTCAGATCTTACAACTCCCTAGCAGTACCAACATTCTTAGGATGCATCTTCTCCAATCAACTTCCTTCAATCTTGCAAAAACCAAACAAAACTCCAACAAGGGATCCTTTCCCTGAAGCTCTGATACCACTTTGATGCAGATCTGGGAGGCTCAAACACACTCACAATGACAACCTGCCTTCTAGAGGCATCTAACAAGATTAAAATAACATATTTGAGCAACTTAAACAACTCTCAAAGTATGACAACCAACAAAAGCATGATTTATCACTTTGACCCCTTGAATCCTAGTAGTAGTGCAAACTCAATTTTTGGCCATTAACTCAAATATCCCCAAAACACTGACACAAAACATGATGGTTTAGACACCCATTTTGGGGAGTTATATTAACACATATCACAATGTCGGATGCAATTCCTTTGGATATTGATTCCCAAAATCACATTGACCTAATTAGGTTGATTAGGCCTAAATTACAAAGCACCATGTCCTTAAACTTATCCTTGCCCATGTAACCTTTGGGAATGTTTGTGTATCTCGAACCTCCAAAACCACAATTAGATTCCCCTGGTATGGACAATTTCATATCAAACCTAAAAAACCTTATTTTATGCACTATTCATGAGGGTTTATTGATTGTGACACTTCCATAGCCTCCTAGACCTCAAAACCAAATTGAACACTATCCAATAGCCCTATATATTCTTAAAAGTTCAAAAGAAATTCCCTCCCATATAGATTCTACCAAACCCTAGGCTAAAACCCCTCATTTACATGCATTTTCTACATAAAACTCATAGGAACAATAGGCTTAACTCCTTTATTTCTCCCACACAACTCTAATCATGAATCCTACCACCTAATCAGACTCCATAGGGCCCCTTACATGAGTTACAGTAGGTACAGTTGGTGTAAGGGCCCTTTAGAACATAATTTTTGTCACAAACCCTCAAAATAGGGTACATCCTAGCCTGTCACAGGAAAACACTTAAAGAAGGCTTCAAATCCTTGTTAAATCCTTTAAACAAAATGGAAATCACATTAGTCACATTCCATTAAATTAATCAAAAGATATTTACACAATACAAGGATAATACATTATCGTACAGGTCTGGAAAATTTAGAAAACATAGGAAATTTGTTGCTAACACTGAGAATTCAATAGTATTTCTTCACAAAGATCCAATCCAACCTTACATTCGATGTCTTCATGCCATTTAAATGCTTCTTTAGGCCCAACCAATGACCAACCACCGTACAACTAAAATTTGAACCACCTATGACCGTTGGAAATCATAATTCCACCTTTTACACAATTTAATACATTTACAAATATATTGAAGTATTTGCACATTATGACCCCTAAAACCATACCAAAGGCTTGGAAATAGCCTTGTTACATTAACAAAACTCCAACCTTGCACATGTATATTTCAATTCAAAAACTTTCCTTCAAAGGATACAAAACAATTCTTAGTTCAAGATTGAATTTTCCACTTCATGATCACTAAACTCAAAGACTCATCCTAAGACATACTTAATGGTCTTGAGTGACCTTATTCAAAACATGCTCAAAATTCCCATACCAACCTATTGACCTCCCTAATTACTATCAAATGATCAAACATGGAGGATGAGGTGTAGGTGCTCCTGCACCAAATTTAAATGTGTAATTAAACAAATTTAGGAAACTTATTTAATCAGTAAGAAGAAAATATTATAATTAATTAGTAACGTAATTAAAGTAAATTAATGTAATTTACTTAATTAATCAAATTTAGAAGAATAATCAAAAAATGAATTAATTAAATGTTTAAAACTATTTAATTAATTTAGAGGAAATGTGATGTTAGATTATAATTAAATGATAAAATCATTTAATTATTTTGTGGGTATCTTGAATTAATAATGAAAAATGTAGTCAAAGGCCTAAGCCATTTTTCAGTGTCTATAGTTTTCCCCTCTTTGACATAATGTCATTTCGTCGTTTGTGTCAAAGAATAAAGAATAACATGCCCCAATCGTGCCCTGATGTGAAATAGGTAAGGGTATGCCCCCTCGGGAAAAATGACAAATTTTCAAAAAATTCAAAAAAATTTGGAAATTGTCTCAATTAGGTAATTGGATAGCCAGAAGTTCAATGGTGGTGAAAGAAATTAGTTTTGGTGAGGTTTGGTAAGTGAAATGGTTGTTGGAAGTGTTCCAATAGTGTGTCTAGTACATTAGGCTTCAAAGAAAAACCCTAAAAACCCCTAGGTATAAATAGAAATTAGGTAAAATTGAATTCATTTTTACCCTTGAAGTTTATAAAATTGTGATTTTGCTCTAAAGCCATCCTGCAAAATGTCTCTCATTCCTTACACTGAGCACCATAGATATCACATCAGGACCTTTTGACAGTCGGCCAATGCAAGACCCCTGGTATGTACCTCTTTTTTGACTTTTGAATTTTGAATTTTCACGCATTTCTAGGACATTAAAATTTATTTTTCATATGTGTTGTTTCTTGTTCACTGCAAGTGTGTTTGTATGCAACGCATTTGTCTATGATACGACGCATTTACGAAAACACGTGGGGGTTCATTTTGTGTTTTTGTTCCATCAACGCATTTGCTTGTTTTTGCACCGCATGTGTCCTACTAAGTCGCATCTACTAGGTATAATGACGAATCTGTAATTATGCACCACATTTGTAGAATACTACGATACATATGTATTTGTGTGACACATTTGTAGAATAGTGTGACACATATGTATTTGTGTGACGCATTTGCTAAATAAAATGATGCATTTTCCTGTCAAGTTTTTTAAGCTTATAAAGTGTAACATTGGCTTTGTATTTTGAATCATGTACATTTATTTGCTTCGTGTTTCTGACGCAAGATATGTGTTATGCAATTGCAAGTTGTTTTGGATCCAATATACATCTGGGAGTCAAGGTCGGCGACGTACGATTTGCGGGATTAGTTGACCAGTGTAGAGAAACATTTGATATGGCGTCTTGGACTTCACCATGTTACATTTATGCCCAACATTCGGGAAAACCGAGGGATGCTCACTGCACTTGCTGAGCGATGGCACTCAGAGACTCCATCTTTCCATCTTCCCACAAGGGAGGCAGCAGTTACATTAGAGGATGTTTACGGGATACTTAGATTGTTCATCAGGGGTGAGAGGGTTCAGTATGATACCCAGAGGGGTTACAGTGAGATCACTTGTTACTATGTGTATGAGGATGTTAGACACCTTGGTATTGAGCATTATGAGATTAGATGGCATGTTCTCATAGATAGATATGAGTGGATCGATTGTTTATTGTGTACCCTAATTGGTGGGATTATACTACCAGACCGCTGAGGGCATGGGTTTGATGTGGGTTGTGGCAAGATGTTAGTGGGGATGTTGGAGAGACATGTGTATGAATGGGGCCCCTATCTTCTAGCAATGTTGTACTTCCATTTGCATGACATAGCTTATAGGGAGGTGCAGCCCATGAGCTGTGGGACTACTCTATTGATGATTTGGGAGTGGGAGCACATTGTTATATTCCGTCCACCAGTTGTTCATGAGCTAGATGATCGATCTCCTTATGTATTTCAATATGCCAATACCATTACACAGACTCATGTTGGAGATACTGGATACTGGAGGCACGTGATTGATACCCTTGTGCAGTTTATTTGGAGGCCATACATGGACTGTGCACAGTGGTGGGATGAGGATTGACACTTTCCCTTTTGTCATCAGACACCTTATTTGATTGGGAGGATTGTTGCCACTATACATATTATTGAGAGACACTTACCAAATAGAGTGCTCTGACAGTTTGGTGAGGTTCAGGATGAGCCGCGTAGGCAAGCTGAGTTCGCTAGATCTTCGAGAGAGGTTCCTAGATGTGGGCCCCAAATTCTTGTAGCGACAGCAGAGGCAAATATTGATGTACTACAACTAGTGCAATGGGCATGGAGGGGTGGGCCAATGGATGTTGGTATGATAGTAGCCTATGATACCTGATGGGCAGAGCATAGACCTGTGCCATACACAGATCATGATCATCCGACACCTATGGAGCACCGAGGTACAGGCCCATGGGGTCGACGTGGTGGTAGAGGGGGTGGTCGCGGTGGTCGAGATGGTAGAGGTGGAGGTGATGATGGTAGAGGAGATGGGAGAGGTGGTTGATAAGGTCGACAAGGCGGTAGATGCCAAGGTAGAGTAGTGTCACCCATCTGTGAGGGTGAGGTAGAGGGAGTGGATGTAGCCATGGTGGATGTGGGTGGAGAGGAGGAGGTTGTTGGTGAGGAGGCAGTCGAGGAGGAGGTCCTTGGAGAGGAGGCAGTTGGAGAGGAAGTCAAGGGATTGGAGGAGGAGTTGGATGCCCTTGATCTATTACAGGTGGGCTACCAAGATGTGGAGGATTTTCCTGGGGAGGAGATGGGAGATAAGGAGAGAGAGCTCCAAGACTGAATTGTGGAGTGGGATGTAGATGAGGGGGAGAAACCATCATGGGAGGAGGAGGGTCCCATAGATCAACAGCTGGGCAATTTGCAGGCCCAGGTAGAGGCCTTGGAGGAGCGGGTTAGAGTCGTGTCTATGGAGAGAGATGAGATGCAGCTGGAGAGGGACAACACCTATCTAGAGACATCAGGTGATGGCACGGAGGCAAGAGACAAATCAGAGGTTTGTGGAGTTCTCTACACTTTGCACTAGACTAGTTACAGATATGGCTCAAGAGTTGGTCAAGGCCAGCGATCGAGAGTGATATTATAAGGATTTGTATGAGCAGGAGGTACCTCATGAGAGACGAGCCCCCAATTCTTCCTAGGCACTCAGCAGCAGATCACACAATCAGCGTTCTGATAGCAGATCTCATAGCAATGGAGGTGTTATAGGACCTCACAGTACATGACCATATGATAGGCCCCCATTTGCACAACGATCGCCAAGCTCTCCCCATCAATTACCTCCTCATTCTCCTCATCAAAGTAGTGGGAGTTCAACCTAGAGATATGTGTATATATTTGTGGACACTATATTATGATTATAGAGCCTACGAGCTCCATTTTTTGATATACATATTGGATATTATACTATGACACATTTTTATATATATATGAGATGCATTTTGTATGGCGATTATATGATGTGTTTATTTATGATGTGTTGATTCCTTTATGATTCATGCTTATGTGATGATGATGATGTATGCTTTTATGATTCATGCTTATGTGATGATGATGATGTATGCTTTTTAATTATGATTGATGCAGTTGATTTATGATGTAATGGATGCATATGAGTTATGATATATAGTTATCATGGTATGCATTGTGTTATGAAATGTATATGAAAATGATTTGATGTTTTGATTTACTTATGCAAAATGGATGTGGATGTAAAATGTGTGATATTCTAATATTGTAATGAATGCAGGTGATTTTGTGTGTCACAGTACACCATGCAAATGCGATGGAAGAAGAGTGTTAGAAATAAGATGATTTATGTTAGTGTGAAAGATAGATATGTCATCACTTTGTTGTCATTATACTAAGCCTTTGCATTTTAATCATCATTGGGCGGTTTATTTCAATGGAGAAGAAACACCATGATATGAGATAGACCAATGGTGTGCAATGTCATGTATTTTTCAAATACAAAAAGTCGCAAACAAGGATTGTCATGACTCATACTTAGGAACCCAATTGTTCCCAATATTTTTGTCGATACAAACCACAAACAGCAATAGAAAGAAAATGTGTCGTGAAACATCATTGCTCCTCTAAATCATGTTTCCAGGACATCCTTGAGGTGGCTAGTTACATGACAGCTTTGAAAAGATAAGACAATCATCATGATATGTCATTTCTCCTCTAAATCATGTTGTCAAGACATCCTCAAGGTGGCTAGTAACATGACAATTTCAAAAAGATAAGACAATCAGTCAAAAATCAAGATATGCTCATGTAACATTGTCGCTCCTCTAAATCCGTCATAAGAAATTGTCGAGGTGGCTCGTTACATGGTCATATCAAATCATTGAAAAATAAATGAAAAATGCTTTTCAAGACATGTCTATCAGATCTTTGTTTGTTTTCCAAGGTTGACTTGGTGATGACAAGGTTGACTGGTCACCCTTTTTAGGAAGGACACATCCTAAAGAAGATTGAAATGTCAAAATTTGATTATTTCCAAGGTCAAGATTCAAGAAGGACACATCCTAAATAGATGATATAACAAGGTCTAACATCAAGGACACATCTTGAAGACCCAGCAATTGACAAGAAAGAGTTTGATGTCAAGGACACATCTTGAAGACTCTTAAGTGATTGACTTGATAGATTTGATGTTGATTCAGGAAATACATATCCTGAATGAATTGGTTGATAGAAAAGAGTCTAACATCAAGAAGGACACATCTTAAAGACTCTTAAATGACTAATTTGATAGAATAGATGTTGATTCAGGAAAGACCTATCCTAAATAAAATTAGTTGACAGAAAAGATTCTGACATCAAGAAGGACACATCTTGAAGACTCTTAAATGACTGATTTGATAGACTTGTGTTGATTTAGGAAAGACCTATCCTAAAAAATTGGTTGATAGAAAAGAGTCTGACGTCAAGGACACATCTTGGAGATTCTTAAATGACTGATTTGATAGACTTATTGTTGATCTGGATTGGTTTGATTGTGCATCATTTGTGACCTTGTTTTTGAGTTGTTCATTGTATATGACCATGGTATATGACTGACATGACAAAAACCTAAGAGGATTGACATCTAAGGCCTTGGGGGCATTAAGCCTTTCTAAATTGTACACCACGAGACCATGTAGTTTCGACTAGACTCACTAACAAGACCCACTAAAAAGATTTATGTATTCTAAAGATATCGGACGTGTGTGATAGTGAAGGTGATGAACCCTAATGGATTGACCTAGTCGGCCTCGGGGATCATCGATTGATGGCCTTGCCTATGTTATACATGCAAATACCTCGTAGTTCGACATGACCAATGACTTTGTCTTATTGACTAAATATTGAGTCATGATTTTATTTTGACAAACCTAAAAAGACTGACCTAATGCCTTGGGGGAACATCGACAGATGGCATTTCCTACGTCCAATCACAGAGGCAACGCAGTTCAACTATGACAAAGATGGAAATGACAGACGTTGACTTTGTTTTTGTAGTTTTTTATTTATTTGGATTTGTTTAGGAATTTTGACATTTTTCAAAAAAAATTATGTTTTCAACATGTTTTTGTATTTTTGCAAGTGTGGTAGGTCCTCAAGATCTAGAGGTTTATTCTATCAAGAATGGGTGTTAGGTATTTTCCCCTAGTTAAGTATTATGTGGGATGGGTGGTAAGAATGATTACATGGGATACTGTGAGCATCAACCAATCCCCAACCATAGGACAAGCAACCACTCTCCTATGGGTGTTGCGGAATGAAGGAGGGATAGTTATATTAACATGGGTGAAGGTGGAAAGACCCTGTGAAGTGATAATAGACGACAGAGTGAAGATTGTCTACACATGGCACATGTTTGCCAGGTTTTCACCATGGTACTTATCCAAAGTGCCATTGAGATGGTTTTCACTATTGGATGGATTATTTCTCTTTACTATTTTTTTATTTTTCTTCATATTTTTTTCATTTTTTTTGTATATGTGGTTTTCGACTGATCTTTCTGAAGCTATGTGTAAAACTTGTGCAGGTGCAAGTTGTTTATAGGCTCAGATAATGGTTCTCCCTCTGGAGTAGACAACTGATATGCATCAAAACCAAAGGAAGTTGTTATGACATAAGGGCCTAGCCAGTTAGGCTCAAACTTACTAGGTTTTTCTCGTTCTACCTGGTTTTTTGGATTCTACATTAGTACTAGGTTGTCGATGTCAAAATGTCTGACCAAGACCCTTTTGTTGTAACTTCTCCAAAGATGGTTTTGATATGCTTGTAAGTGGGTCAATGCTTTCTGTCTTCGCTCATCCTATAATTCTAGCTCATACAGCTTAGATATTTTGTACTCTTCATCACTGATTAACCCTTTCATGGACACTCGGAGAGAGGGGACTTCGACCTCAATGGGGAGAATACCCTCCAAACCAAAGACTAGGGAAAATGGGGTGGCTCCAATGGGAGTACGAATGTTGGTTCGATATGCCCATAAGGCAGGGTTGAGTTGGATGTGCCAATCATGGCCAATGGCATTAACAGTTTTCTTAAGGATTTTAATGATGGTTTTATTGGATGCCTCAACTTGACCATTTCCCTATGGGTAGTAAGGAGAGGAAAAATGGCTTTAAATGTGGAATTGTTCACATAGTTTGTGGACGTCTTTTTTTTGAAGGGACGACCATTGTCTGTGATTCTAGACTATGGAATACCATAGCGGAAAATGATGTAATTAAGAATGAACTTAGAAATTTCATTGCTACTGATGTAGGTAAGGGGAATGGCCTCTACCCATTTGGTCAAGTATTCAGTGGCAGTTATAATGAATTTGTGGCCATTTGAGGAAGTGGGGTGAATTTTTCCCATTAGGTTGAGTCCCTAAAAGGGCCAAGGCAAAGTGATGGGCCTTAGTTCCTATGTTGGAGTATGAATAAGATCACCATGAACTTGACATTTTATGCATCTTTTGACAAATCCATATGCCTCCTATTCCATAGTTGGCCAATAGTATCCCAGCCACATAATCTTTTCGGCTAAGGTAGGACCACTTGAGTGAGCCCCACAAATTCCTTAGTGCACTTCACATAAGGTTGTTTGTGCTTCAATTTTATCGACACATTAGAGTGGGGCATTGTCAAAGGCACATTTGTACAAGGTATCCCCGATGATGGCGTAACGGGAGGCTTTTCGGATAAAGTTCTTATGTTGGTTATTGGATAAGTTATCAGGTAAGATTTGGGAATGGAGGTAGTTATAAGTTTCCAAGTACCAAGGTGACTCAAGACCAACAAGTTCACAAACCATTTTGGATTTTGGGACATCGAAAGCAGGGACCAATAGTTGTTCCACTAAGAACTCATACTATGACACGTTGTTAGGTATGTCCAAGAGTGATCCGATGGTTGCCATAGTGTTCACTATTCTGTTTTTTATGCAGGGTATCTAAAAAAAGGTGACATTGACAACGTAAAGCTTGAAGATGTCGACCATTTTCTTATAGGGAGTCAATTTCTCATCCTTTGTGTCATAGTCATCATTGACCTGATTGATGACTAACTGTGAATCTCTGAAGACCTTCATACTTTGGATCTTCCACTTGACCGCCATATGCAATCCCGTTAATAAGGCCTCATACTCTACAATGTTGTTTGTACAAGGGAATGCAATTTTGAATTATTTCGGTATTGTGTCACCTTGTGGGGTGATGAACAGTATTCTAGCACCTAATCCATGATTTCTATGGGAGCCATCAAAGTACATCTTCCATACATCGCCTATCTCAAGTGTGAAAAGTGACTCATCCAGAAAATCAATGACGAGGGGATTTTCTGCTTGTGTTGGCGCATCTGCGAGTTGATCTACAATTACTTGTCCCTTGATTTTCATACGCTCGACATATTGGATGTCATATTCAATAAGGACCATGACCCATTTTGCTAATCACCCTGTTAATGTTGTTCTACTGAGAAGATGCTTGAGTGGATCAATTTTTGCTACCAGCTTTGTTTGGTGGTTCAACATGTAATGCCATAATTTCTATGTTGGAAAGACCACTGCAAGGCATGCCCATTCAATATAAGTGTATTTGATTCCATACCCCACCAAAGTCCTACTAATATAGTAGATTGCTCTTTCCTTTTCTTCGTGGTCATTTTGAGCAAGTAGTTCCCCCAGTGTTGTTGTGGTTGTAGATACATATAATATGAGTGGCTTCCCATCCATTGGTTGCATCAACATGGGCGGTGTTAGGAGATACTCTTTTATTTGTTGAAAGGCTTCCTGGAATTTTTTGGTCCATATGAAAGGGATCCCTTTACGTAACAGGTACTGAAACTGATGGCATTTGTCTGAAATTTGAGCAATGAATCTCCTAATAGATTGTAGTATCCCCTATAAGGACTTTAATTGACTGATGTTCTTTGGGGGAGGCATGTCTGTGATGGATTTTACCTTGGCGGGATCAACTTCTATGCCCTGTTGCGAGACGATGAATCCCAATAATTTTCCTCACTTTACCCCAAAGACACTTCTTTCGATTGAGACAGACCTTGTACTCTTCTAGTCGTTGAAATACTTTGTCTAAAACCTTTAGATGATCAGCTCTAGTTAATGACTTTGCTAGGATATCATCAACATAGTCCTCCATTAGTGTGTGCATTAGGTCATGAAATATTGTATTCATTGCCTGCTGGTATGTAGCTCCTACATTTTTTAGCCCAAAAGGCATGACATTCCAGCAATAGGTACCCCATGGACAAGTGAAAGTTGTTTTATGTTGGTCTTCTGGAGCAATACGAATTTGATTATAGCCTAAGAAACCATCCATAAGGGACAACATCTTGTATCTTGTTGTAAGATCCACAATCATGTCAATGCTGAGGACAGGAAAGTCATCTTTAGGGCACGCCATGTTTAAAACTCTAAAGTCAGTACATATGCAGATTTTCTAATTTGGTTTGGTGATAGGTACCAGATTGCAGATCTAGTCTACATAATCAATAGACCTGATGAAGCTAGCATCTAGGAGTTTCTTTATTTCTATCTTGACCAACAAAGCAATTTGTGGATGCATTTTCTGAAGTATTTTCTTGACCAGTTTAGCATCTGGATTCAACGGCAAGTGATGTAAGACTAGATCATGGTCCAACCCAGGCATGTCAGCTTATGACCGGGCCAAATTACCTTTGTGTTGTGTGAAGAATGCTTGTAATTTTGGTTTTTCTTCTTTTTTCAAGTAAGATGCTAGTAACACTATCTTAGGATCTTCAGGTGCTCCAATGTTGACCTCTTGTGTATCTTCAATTAGCATCGGTGATTGCTCTTGTGTGATGGGGAGAAATTCCAACCCTCCATCCTTAGGTACCTCAGGGAGGTTTTCACCTTTGGATATGTCCTTTGCTTTTACTTTTTCATGATCAGAGGGTGCCTCACGGTTTTCACCCAAAGACCTTTCCTTTTTTCCTTTATTATTATTTTTGCGACTGGAGGGTGATGCAGTCTCCCCGAAGTATGCTACCACATCAAGTTCTATCATGAAGCCAACTTTATGGTCTCCTTGTGGAATTCCTTCTCTTAGTCCCATGAACTCAACAATAGCTTCGTCATTCTCAAAGGTATCCAAAATGATAGGACCTTGTTGGTCCCAGTCAACCGATTATGGGTAGACTAAGGAAATGCCATCATCAATATTTGCAAAAGGTGGGGAGGCAGATGATAAGGTAAGGATTGAGGTATTGTCTCGGATGTTGACGTTCATATAGTTGGTTACCTTAAGGCTAGGTGTGTCTAAATCAGGGAAAATGTTACCCATTTCATAAGCACTAGAGGCATAGGATTCATATTCCCAATTGTTGGACTCATTTTCATCATAACAATCATCATTGGAATCCTCTGATGTCTCGACACATTTAGAAGCCTGTACTTCCTTATTTGAAGGCAATTCAGTTTTAGTGGTACCCACCTTCAATGGTTTCCATCCTAACCTAATATTTTTCCCCCATTTAATAGGTATGTAGGGTTCTCTTCATCCATTTTTGTTTATGCCCAAACCACTGGTTCCATCATACCCTTTTGCTTGCATCATCAGAAAACCTTTACCATATTGCTCTATTGGAAGTGGTGTCTCATCTTCTTTATAGACCCAGTCAGACACATCCTCAATATCTTCTTTTCAAAGGTCTCCCCATTTGAGGAAAGTATTTTTGGGAGATACATGAATCAGGACCTTAGGTTCCATGTTGTAACACAGCTTTCCATATGTCCTTAGTGATTTTGGCATTGTGGTGATGTAGAAGGCAATGTTCATGTTGTACTCTCTGCATCCCTTGTCTTGGATCTAGATCTCAGGGCCTTTGGATTTAGCAGCAAAAGCAGAGGATGTGGAGGCAGATGATTGAGGGACAATAGATGTCCTGGTGAGTGTTGAGGAATCAATGTATTTGTACAAGTTTGTCATCGAGGCTTCATGGTTAAGTGGCACCTGATGTTCAGAGAAGTCTCACAGGTTAGTGCAATATTCAAAGGGATCAGGGTCACCTCGATATTAATTTTAGTTTTGTGGTAGGGAAACTTTAGGCGTTGATGATAGATGGAGGGAATGGACTTCATGGCATGAATCCATGGTCGACCAAGGAGAATATTATAAGGGATTTCTAGATCCAATACTTGGAAAGTAGTATCCAACATCATGGGTCCCACTCGAAGTGGAAGTGTTATTGTGCCTTGGGAGGATCGTTCGTCATCATCATAACATTTTATGACTATGCTCTTTGTCTTATCCACACATGCTTCAGAAAAACCCAGTGCCTTAACCAATTTTAAGGAACAAACAATCAATCCTGCTCCGCCGTCTATCAAGACTCCTTTAATGTTATTTTGATGGATGAAGGCTTCAATGTGTACTGAGTCATTATGGTTCATCTTTTGGGTTGAGTAGTCTTTGTCAAAGAAGGTAACATGGTGAGAGCTCTCAAGGAATCCAACCATGGCTTGAAATCAGTCAACGTTGAGGTTGTCTAGGACACAGGTTTCTTTCAACATCTTATCTAGGATGGCCCTATGCTCGGGTGATATGCATAGCAATACCAATATGGATATTTGTGTTGAGGTTTTCTCTAGTTGATCTAGCAAGTTGAAATGGCCTTTAGCTTGGAACTGATTTGGAAGAGAAGGGGCATGTATGGTTATTTTAGTTTTGTGAGTGTTTACAACACACTCTAGGTCTTCTTGTGGTAATGGTGCTGATGTGTTCATTAGTAGTGCGAAGATGGAGGATCTTGGTATAATTATAACCAGTAGTCATATAATTGGCTATGTTATTTTTTTTAGTACCTAAACCGGAGGCTTTCCCTGAACCATGGTCCTAAAGGGGAGTCTTGTAGATCGTGTGATCTTGATTGGACATGTGTTGTTGTTGTCCCTCTACCTCGATTACTTTATCTTCGATAAGGTCCAGAATAATATTTTTCAGTTGTCTACAAGCTAACATTTTATGTTCTTTACCTTGGTGATATTCACAAAAGGCATTGTCATCCCACCAAGAGGGTTAAAATCAGACATGTAAGATGTGGGTTCTCATAATTGTATGACACCTGATTGAACAAGTTTCTTCAATATCGTTTGAAGGGGTTCTCTGAGGGGAGTGTATTCATGTTTAATGTATTTCCTAGGCAGTCTTTGTTGTCCTAGTCCTTGATTGTTTCGTAGGGAATTTTTTGTTGGTGTAGGGGTTTGTGGTGTAGTCGTTAAGGCTTCAGGTCCTCTTAGAGTGATAGTAGGACAAGTTTTGTGTACAGATTTGGTATCGACAACCCCATCATTCATGACATTTTTGTTTCGAGACCAGTATTTGTTTTTGTCATTGAACGTTTGTAGATTACTGGTACATTTAGAGAATCTGAGGACACCTTTAGCAACAAGTGAACTCTCAATCATTGTTCCTTTTTCCACTAGGTCAGCAAAGTGTGCACAACAATGAACTTGCAAGGGATCTTTTAAAGAATTTGAACCAACAATTTTTGTTGTTCTATGTACTTCTCTTGCACTCTTAGGGTTTTTCACCTAAAAGGAGAGAGATAGACCCCAAAAACTGTGGTGGTTCACTCAAACTAAGGAATTTATGATGTAATTATGACCAAATGCAATTATTTAGATGCAGCTAATTGATAAAATTGATTTATTATGAATGCAAAACTAATGGAATGTGAAGTTTTTGATAACACAGTGGCGTTTGCAAAAGGCTTAAAAGGATAAAAAAATGTAAATAGAACTAAATAGAAAGTTATAAAACTGAGTGTGTGCACCTGTAAGACTGATGAAGACTAAAAACCACTCTAAAAATCTAGAAAAGTTGAATTTTTGGCTGACTAGGACTCATTTGCCACCCTGGGCGAATCAATCTCAAGTTAGGGTTTTCTGCCTAGAAACTGATTTATGCTAAATGGAGTGCTTTGGAATCTACATTTAACTCTATGACCACCTCCAATGGGACTCATTCACCATCCATGGTGAATGGAGTCCTTTTCAATTTTTCTACAAATTCAAATCTTAGATCTATACCTTGTCTTGTCACGGCACTTCTTGTTAGAAACCCATGTCACGAATGTCCAAAATACCTACAAAACAGCCTAAAATTTGTTTGTGTGGGGGTTTTCCTTGATCAAACCCTAATTGGGTAATCAAACCTTGAATGGATAAAATGCATAAAACTCTGTAAGTGTGTCAAGACTAGAAATGCAGTATGACAAAACCCTATTCTAATGTGCTAGAATAAGATGAACAAATGTGATTTGAATGATTCAAGAATTCAATCCTAGAAACCCTACAACATATCAAATGGATTTAAATGGCATGCAAATGTAATGCAAACCTTAATCTGAAGATAGAGAGAAAATGGAAGATGGAATCACTTTGAAAACAAGTATTTAGGTGTGATTTGATGGCTAGTTGCATCTCCTCAACCTAGATTTCTCCATGATTCACCATAGGCATCCATCGTCAACTCTTTGCAATGTTGAATCTTGAACAAAAAGTGAGCTTGAAGATCTACAAAAACCCTATCTTTTTGCCCTAAAGCTTCAACTTTATTGTAGAAAATGCTAATGAAACTTATTGTGGAAGACTCTTGATACTTGACTTTTAATTTTTCTTTGTAAAAATGGCTAAGAGATGAAAAAAATGACGTAAAATGTGTGTGTATAGGCGACAACACTTATTTTTCCCGGTATTTAGACCTAGGAGGCCGACATCCACCAAAAAATTGAATTGAATTGATTAAATTCACGCTAAAATTGAATTTTCCCAAAGGGACTCAATCACCACCCTTGGTGAATGGAGTCCCCACAGAGAGAAATACATTCACCCAAGGTGGTGAATGGAGTCCCACCAGGAAGCGATTCATTCACCCAAGGTGGTGAATGGGTCCCACTAGTGGTTTTGGAGATGGGTTTTGGGATATGAGTGAATTAAGTGTTGTTTGTCGGGATTTAGATGATTTTTAAGTGAAACAGGCCTTTAGATAAAATATAATGGGTCTTAGGGGCCTATAAATGCTATTTTAAAGAATTATTAATGCAAGGGTACTCAAAAGTAGGTCCAAAATAAGTGTGAAATTATCTCTTTTCTCAAGAGTTCAATTTTCTATGCCACATTTAGCCTCCACTTTAAGCCCATATGACTCTGTATTGCGTATGTAATCTAAAGGACTCTAAGCGGTACACTTTTGCATAAAGGATACCATTCAAAAGGTGGGAGAATGAAGCCCCAATGTAGTTATCTACAAAACCATAAAATTAGAACCACATCCACACAACACAAATTCATTAATTGTCCAAAAATTATTTTATCTAACTTCTATAAATCAAGTTCGAGGGTAGATGTATGCCCCCCCTTGATTTCGCTTGCTTTATGGAGGTGGAGTCAAGGTAGCAATCTAGCCACGTCAAATAAGGAAGATCATACTGTAGGGAATTTCCAAGTACTATTCCACTTAATGATAGATGATTGATGATTTCGGGGGTGGATTCACAATTCCAATGCATCAAACAACATCGAAAACGGAGCTCACTAGCTCCCATTATGTTGTTTTGAAGAAGAGATACTTTATTAACTCTTAAGAGAAAATAACCTGAATTCAATGCATAAGAGTAAAAGTGATGAAAATAGGTTAAAAGAGGTAAGGAGATTAATTTGTTACTTACTATTTCATTTTACCTTCGTGTAGCTTGAGAGTGATGAGTGAGACGAGAAGATGCCGAGTAGATGGGGTTACACGCCTTCACGACTGGATGAGCTTTGAGCGCAAGTGGTGCGCGATGAGTTGTACCATGAGGTGGGTCAATTTTGTAACTTTCACTTAGTGATTTTTTAATGATTTAATGAGTTTTAATGCATTTATAGGTTAATTTAGGATCATGGAAGAAAAGTTTGCAAAGTGTCCCATTTTTTCGCAAAGTGTCCCATTTGTTCACAAAGTGTCTCGTTTCTTTGTAAAGTGTCCCAAAAGGATTCTAAAGTATCTAGGGCCTTTATAAAAGCACACTAGATGAACTTTAGCACACTTGCATGATGAATAATGTAAAAATGAAAGATGTGAGATGAAATTTTAGAGCATATTGTTGTGATTTTGATAGGTACCCGCCCAGTCACGACAACGGCTAGGGGGGAGACAGATTAGCTTTCTTAGAGATCTAGCTCTAGCACTATCAGCAGTGGACACAGAGCATATGTAGGTAGTAGGAATATATTGGGCATATCTGATGCCACCTATGAGATACCATGATGTCATACTGATGGCCCTATGCGAGCACTCGGACGCTGACACATGTACGTTTCACCTTTTGACCAAGGAGAAGACCATCACCTCTGAGGATGTACACCGGATTCTTTGAGTTTCTATTTGGGGAGAACGAGTAATTTCTGAGGAGATCTGTCATCTCACGAGAAGAAGGTGGACATGCAGTACTGCTTAGATGGACCTATTCATGATGAGCGTGTGAGAGTATGAATCGAGCTTCCCATGTTGCTATATTTGTGTGCCCCCATAGTGAAACGGATTATGATGCACACGGTGGCTTTGGTACTCAATCCGAATGGATGAGCGGCACACATGGATGGAGGATTGGTTCACTTAATTTGCGGAATGGCAGAGCACAAGACGGTCTATCCTTGGGGATGTTGCATCTTGGCACATCTTTATTATGATCTTGGTTGATTTTTTTTTGAGAGATCAACAGTATGGTGCACTACACACTTCTGTAGGTGTGGTTCCTCGAGCATATTACATGCACCAGGCCTATCGGTTTCCCATGTGC
>VDFB02001518.1:0-44801 GCA_007258455.2 Sequoia sempervirens | reverse complement strand
AGGGTGATTAGATAGACACCTACTTCTTATTTTTTCCCTGAATTTAAGTACCATTGCATTGAAATTTCAAATTTTCACCAAATAGATTTTTTTTAAAAATAAACCTAGTAGTTTAGAAACTACATTCACTTTTCTACAAATTCTATTCTACATGTTTTTGAAATAATATAGATAACTTATTCAAATTTTTACATCAAGTTGCCTAACTCTAATTGTTCTGAATTTTCATTGCCACTTAAGGGCTTGTTTGGCATACCATGATCCTGCACATACCCTGTACCAGTAGTGTAGTAATAACTCTAGCATAGAACATAAAATTCAAACAAAAATGTATCAAGATACTCTATGATCAAACCATGGAAATTGAGTAGAGCTAAAGGAGGTATGTCCTTTAGGGTAGCTACACATTCTTTGTTTTCTATTAGAAATTCAAATGTAACTAGTTCAACAAGATTCCCTACTACTTCTTATGTCATTATGTTGATAAGGTTGATGGTGACGTCTTCCAAATCTGAGATATCTTTTGGTATGAGAGGTGCCTCTATTTCATTGAATTCTTCAATTATTTCTTTTGATGGTATGTGAGGTACTTATATTGTGTCAATTTCTTTGATTAAATCCTCCTAGTTTTGATATGATGGAAGAAATCTCCCTAAAACATCTCTCCATTATCATGAGAAATGGTATTTGAGCTAACAATTCTCTTCAAGTGTACATTGTTAGTAGATAGTTTGAAATTGAATTAAATTTTTTAATAGTCCTAATTTTTGGAAATATGTGAAATTATCTAGATACCAATAAATAAATGTTTGAACAAACCAAAAACTCAAAAATTCTAAACCTTAACACCATCCCCAACAATGACACCAAAAATATCTAACTTCATTTATGTCTAGTAAATTGATGTAGAAGGGTTATGCATTTGACTCAACATGCCAATAGATATTTTATCAAGCAACCTATTAACTTATATGTGTTACATTTAATTATTTCAAACCAAGGAATCATATTCTTCTTGGATGGTACTTGAACTATATGTGTAGTTTAGGATTTGTGAGTTTTCCTATAGGTTGTGCATAGAGAAATTGACTGAAAGTAAATTTAACTAAAATTAAATCCTATGTTATAAACTTTAAGTAACTATTTGATAGTTTCTACAGGTAGGTAATCTTGTTGAGACAATAACCAAACACTTTCAACTATGTTGTAATTATTTGCTAATGCAACTATGCAAAATAACCAGTAATAATCAAATGATTACTACTAACAATTTAATTCAAATCAATAAACACAAATATTAGCAACCTATTTTAACAAATCATTAAAAGCAATGTAAACTATAAAGAGTACTGCAATTATCACAAGTGGCCCTTGCTTGGGTGATTGCAATCTCATAGAATCTTAATCAAATCTCAACTCAAGAATCCATCTATTTGACTAGATCTATTTAATTTATTTCATTTTGAAATTGTAACTCAAATATGATAACAAAAATACTAATAAAAAGAGTATTGATAGAAAATTATACTATATCTCCAACTCATATGGGATCTTCCACATATACGTGATTGGGACAATCTAATTATTTTGGACTCTAAACAACTTAACAATATTTTTCAACTCATCCACTATCATAGGGAGAGGAATTATTCCTACCATAAGAAAAACATAAATAGGAAACTAATCATGTAGAGGTTTACAAGTATCATAGTCTTGTTATAACTCTTCATCATGGAGAAGATAGTTATAAATAAAAGCATGGATACCATACCAGAATCCAAATTTATGAACCATGACCTATTACTATAATTAATTCCTTCTTATCATCACAAATATCTTCATTACTAGTGATAGAATATGTGATAAATAGAATTATTTATAACTAAACCAATCCTACAATATTTATTTACTTTTTCCTTAAATTACAAGCAATTGTGTCCTTTATTCTAGATGAACACTTATTTGGCTATGGGTTGATAGGAAACCTTTATTTTGGGTGACTGGTCTTTTTCTACACAGGTTTTTGTTTCTCTCAACACTATCCCCACATCACAATTACCATAAGTAACATAAAACACTATCATATTTTATAGACATTCATAAATGCATGCAACAATTCAACAATATAACATATACCATCATCAATGCTTTAATACCTAGGATAAATAGGAAAGTATGGATAATCTTAGAAATGCCATGAGAAATATGAAACATAAAATAGGAAAGTGGGGAAAATTTCTAAGCTCATCACTCCCTCCCCATCTCTCTCTATCATTACTTCACTCTCTAATACCTACCTATCTCTCTCACTCACTCTCTCTCTTTGTGTGTGTGTCTCTCCCTCTCTATCCTTCCCGACCTCCCTTACTCCTCTCCTCCTCTATCTCTATCTCTCTCTCTCTCTCTATCCCTCTTTATCTAACTCTCCCCATCTCTTCCTGTTGGAATTCTCCATGCTTATTTTTTTAATTCAAAATGTAATGCCCCGCCGTGCGAACCCCAAAGGACAATTACACAAATTACAGCACAATTTTTTTTTTTTTAAATTAACATAACATACATGTAATACACATTAAGTCATAACATGAATTTCATTTAAGAAGATTCATTAACATACACATCCTTTGGGGTACACGAGGAGTCATTACGAGACTTAGATCCATACAACGACAATAAAGAATAAAAGACAAAGATATAAATCCATAACAAAGTATACCTTAATAAATATAACATGTACATGATACATCATTGATAAGAAACTGTCTGTGTACATAAATACAGCATATGCAAGATTAACTTAACACATTGAATAACAATTGCCATGACCAAAATCTACACAAGATTTATCGTTACATTACAATACAAAGTTCAAGATGTACAATGATACAAAAGTGTTTCCAACAAGAATCATGATACAAATGAGTAGATGATTACACAGTATCATAACTAGCTCCAAGACAAATACAACTCTGGAGTCACTACAACAGCACCAATCCGCACCTCTCGATTCTCGACTAGGGACCCAATGGGTTGCTTAGCACTTTCCACCCTACCATGTGAGTCTGAAGACCCACCCCCCGTGCTAGGAGCGAACAAGAAAGAGACCTCAACCAAGATCATCCAAACAGGGAACCACAAGACTCAACGTCATACAAAAGTACCATAAAACTCAAGAATTACTATGACATAATCAACCACATCCAAGAGTCATAATTCTCATCACATAAATCAAAGCAATGACCAGTAAACAAGTAACCAAAGGGTGATCATGAAACCCTTCCAAATCAACTGAATTAATAAACATAATACAACTCCAAATTGCAATTAAACAATACAATAACATCATATCATAGTACCATAAGAGTACAAGATCAAAACCCAACCATCAACAAGATTTATACAAGACCAAAGAATGCACCATAGATAAAATAGGGTAAAACCATAAATCATTTCAAACAACTATGTTTCATCAATTCAAGAAACAGAACCACTTCCAAAGGATTTCCAAGAAGCAACATAAGAAGGAGTGTTAGAGGAGAGTGTCATCGCATGGCTTAACATGGATTCTCCAGACTACTTATTGCAAGGTGCCGCCTCCATCTACTGATGAATTATCTAGACAACCAAGCGCTAGGAGCCACCTCCATCTATGGTTATCCAGGGTACCTATCTCAAGGAACCGCCCCATAGGGTTGCTCATGCAGAACCGTTAACCTTTCATGAAGACAAGGCAACGATCTTGCCAACCACGGCCTTCTCAATCCCCTTTAGCCTGTGATAGCACTAAAAGGCGGATGAGGCATCAATTATCTTTTTAATGTGATTCTACCCACCCCCTAGTTAATTACTTAGGTTTTCACTTATTAATCACACTCTAACGAGGGTTATCCTGGCACCCCTTTGTGCACCGATCACCCACTTAGAGCCACTCTCTCTCTAGACACTCAAAACATAAAAACCAAAATCAGGGTTGTACAACATAACAAGAACATTATATCACAACAAAGCAGCATGCGAGGCATTACCCATCTCGCCATAAGCAAAAACTCAACGATTCATGTACAACCCTTTCAAAATCCAAATACCAAGGCACTTGCCACATCAAAGGCACATAGAGAACATTAACCAACCATAAAAACAAGCCTCTAGAAGACTCTCAAAAATTTTACACTAGGGTTTCCCCATGAAAATCTAACAACAATAATGCAAGACCTTGAAGAACTAAATGCGATTCAAATATAATGAGAGAATACATCAAAATAAGATCAACAACTCCATTGAACAACATCAACAATGTCGATATGAACTAAATCGGAAATCCAAGGGAAACCTCTATTTTCTCCTCTCGGAATTCCCATAACTTCAAAGAACTTTTCAATTTGACTCATTAACAACTCAAGCAGAACCGTCAATCATGACAAAGATAACATTAACCGATTTTCCACTTAGGTAAAGAGGAAAAGAAAACATATAGCAATGTAAATTAAATGAGAGAAAGTCCCTAACCCAAAATCAACTCACGAAAAGTCACATCGAAAGGATCTATCAAAACAATCCATAAAACCACTAATTCAAATACAATATATCTATTCATTCAATAAGGAGTAACTTGAAACAATCTAAAAAGAACATTATTTTAAAGATCAATCATTTCCATCATTTAAGGATATCACAATATTGCGAATTGACGATATAATCTGATGCTATTTAGCCATAAAACACTAATTCACAAGCATACTCCTCCAAACACAAATTAAATGACAGGGGATTTCATGAACCAAAATTTAGTCTCCAAAAGTATTTTGACTAACACAAAACCATCCAGAACAATCCTTCAATAACAAAGGCAAAAGCATGCAACCAGGCATCCAAGGGAGACCTCAACAACGATTTCACCAAAAAAATAAAAGTGAGAAGACTGCAATCAATAAGAAGCATAAACTTATCACAACCAATCATTACATTAGTTTCCAAAATACTCCACCACAAAATCAATTAATAAGACCCCCACAAATCGAAACAGACCAAGAGTTCACCATGTAAGGTTACACGAATATCAACACAATTTAACTTAGATAAGATCCCCAACTCATGTCAACTCAAGAAAAGTCATAATGAAAGAGTATGTCAAATCACTCATAAAATGACATGAACCTAATGGAATGAAAATACTTCCAAAGCCAAGCAATTCCAAAGAGAATACCACAATTAGGATACACAAATTACCCTTAAATGATCAATGACCAATCAAATACAATTTGTCCTTTTGTTCAAAAATAATTACTTTAAAATAAATAAGGGAACTCTAAAATCACATATCATAATTATCTCAAAGCATATTTTATCACACTTAAGAATATTAACCCAACATTCAAAAGAAATAAACTTCAAAGAACAATTGAACTATCGTCTACGATCTGACTCCTTACTTGATAAGAAATTGTTTTAACTCATTAGAGACTATATTCACATATTTTATTAATATCTCACTATGCTCATCATAAAGTTGTACTAAATAAAAGAAGTTATAAAAGTATTCCAACCAATTTCTCTTATTCCCATTCAGAATTTATAATCATTCCTATAACTATATTCATATATCTATAAACATGATTACTCAATTAATACTCTAATTTATATTTAAGAAAATAACTAAACTCACCAACACTACATTACAATGCCAGTTTCCTTCCTAACTAGAACTACATGAGCAACTAATTTCACTATGAAGTAAGAGCTTGTTCACTTATAAAAGACATAACTATTTCCTAATAATCTAATGTTTACCAATTCCCATTACTTAATATAATCATTTAGTTTTAGAGCCAAAGCGAATGTTTTACCCTAACACTTGAAGTTTACAATCATATGAATAAATGGTGTCGTAACATTCGTAGATTGATCTTTTCAAAAAAATATAATCATTCATTCCATGTAAGTACGCAAGCAAGAGTTTAAAGAAGGTTTACCCATGCATGAAGAATATACATACATATGTGATTGCTTTTCTTATAATTATAAGCTTTCGTTTGAGTAAGGTCAAAAGATTTCATAAGGTAATTTTTTTTTACTAATCACTGTATGGAAACTAAATTGTCAAAAGAGAAAATTGATTATAAAGAAAATATTAGTTAGATTGAATTAAGAATAGTCAAAGACTAAAATTTAACTCAAGCCAAAAGATAAGAAGATAATAAGATTCCTATCCTAAACCTTTCAAATTAACTTAACAATTTCTATTAGCATTTAATTTCATATAACAAGTAACTTTAACTAAACCTATCTTCATCTAACTAAATGTAAAGAACCAGGAACCACACGTATACCACATACAACTATCGCCATTTTGACAGATTGAAAAGCATCAGAGAGTTTATTTAAATCTATACAACCTACCATGTTCCAGTGCACTGCTGTGATGGATTGACAATGAAACAGAGAGATTATTTAATTTATTCCACCTTTGCAAGTCTAAACGTTGCAGCTGTGATGGTTTGCCAATGGTTTCAGGGAGACTATTTAATTCTGTACAACGCCTCAACTCTAAATGCAGAAACTGTGACAGGTCGCCAAGTATATAAGAAGGTGAATGTTGGAATTTGGAAATATCGCCATCTACTTGCATTATTAATATTGTTTCAAGTGTTGCAACTGCGATAGATTGACAAGAGGATCAAACAGGTTATTCAAACCTTTAAACTCCCTACTAAATTCATGGGCCGCGGCTGAGACAGAATATCAGAGAAAACCTTTAACCCTTTAAACTTTCTATTAAGCTCAAGTGCGGCTAAGACAGACTGACAACGAAACAGAAAGAATATTTAAACCTCTGCAACGCTCTATTTTCAAGTACAACAGATGTGGCAGGTTGCCCACAAAGCTGGGAGGTTATTTTACCTCCTCAGACTTCTATGATCAAGTGTTTCTATTGAGACAGATTGCCAATGGAATATCAGTTTGAAGCCTATATTCATTTGAGATCTGACTTATGATACCTTAAAAGTAATTTTCTAAAATCCGCCATTTCCTAAATTGCCCAAGTCTTTGCTAAGACAAGTTCTTTACTTCAATGTATGCGTTCAGATTGTGGGAATTATACAGATTAATACACAACTATAAATGATTAATAGGAAGATTAAATATAAAGTGCAGTTCAAGCTATGCATGCTATATGAGGAATCAATAGACCAGGCATGCAAACTATTGACCATTCGCCTCAAAGAAATATGGCCTCACTGAATGCTCCAAATATAGGTTATGCACAAAATGGACGTATTGATAAGATTTTCCAAATCTTTATTCGATGGTATAAAAGGCTATAATAAATCTGAGAGAAAATGCGATAGAAGGTGACCAGGGAGAGAAAGTAAACTCAAGGCTAAAGTAACTGGAGGTAAATCAGGCATCTCAAGGACAACCTATGCTCTGATTATCAGGTAATGACTAAAGAAGAGCAACATCGGCAACACCAAGCAACACCTGCAAGACAAAAGAAAGGGGATACAGCAAGAAGATTGGCTCGAAGTGAAGGAAAAGATACAGAGGTCAATGCATGAAATCCGTGGTCATCAACATAATAGCAAGGATAGAGAAATATAACATAATGTGTGCAGACATAATCTGCAAATTGGATGTGAGGATTAGGTCCAAGACAGGGAAAATAAGGCGCAATACATAGCATTGAATTCCATACAAAAAATAAAATAACGAGTAACCCAACATTTAAGAACTTGCACAACATGGGTTTCGCAGGGGAGATCTCAAAATCTTTGAATTAATGAAGCATACTGGATCATGTCCTTGTGTTCAAGGTGCAGGAAAGTTTAGAGGACGAATGCAGCGTGCAATAGTAACCCTTATCACAAACCCTCGATACAAAAAGATCAATTTAATGAAAAGATAACTCACATATGTTAAATAATTAAGCCCACTATAAGTTCAAAGAAGGAAAGAAAGTACTCGGAGGCGATACTGCTGAACAGTTGTCCATGGCATGGGGTGCATTCCCATCATCCTATCTCTGTTCGCTATTCCTCGCCTCCTCTCTTTTCCCAATACCTCCTTCCTCCCTTTTTCCCTCCACTCAAACCAAAAGTTCCGATATATTACTTAAGGTGCCCCTTCAAATCCTAACTGAAAGTCATTGCACCTTCTCCGTAACTGAATCTTGAAAAATAGAAATAGTATTTCTTTTCACATTTATTATTTATTTCACAGAGGAATAATGATAAAAGAAAATCTTATATGAATTATTTTATCCTCCGAAAAATAATAATAAGGAAGTCATTTTAATATTTAATCCTCTCTAATATTTTCACACTTTTAAATTTATTAATCGAATTTAATCATTAAATGATAATTACTTTTCCTCATCAAATCCGATTGCTTTAAATAACTAACTCCCAAAGATAATTAAATTAACGTTTATTATTGAATCTAATTCTTTATTTAATTCCAGATAAGGCAGGTAATCCTATAATTAAATTGACTTTATTAATCAAATCCAAGCATAATATTAGTGTTATCTCATAACCTTAAAATTAAATTAAATAATAAAATCACCCCATTATCAGAACATTACCAACAACCACTTACTTAACATCAATGACGACCGAAACGGAGGGCACTACACAAAAATTCACCATATTGTAAATGTGTTATTTGAACCACTCATTAATAATGCACTATTATAGAAACTAACCACCCATATTATTGAAGAACATTAATACTCAACTAGATTGTTAAACAAAATAAAATATTATGATGAATTTAAGAATTCACTATGATGAAGGCTTCAAATTTATAGTTCTCAAATAGGGCATAGAAGTAGGGGTGCTCTATCATTCATACTTATGAATTATCAATGCTATTTGAAACCTATTTTATTAAATTTTAAAGTAGGCATAAATTTTTTTTTTGAGTGTTTATTGATTCTAGTAAAAAACTAAAAACTTTTGATCACAATATGGTGTATCTAGACTATGTGGTGAGTAGAAGTGTGGGATATAAGAGGAGAAAATGGTGAAAATTTTAGAATTACAAGAAAGAGAAAAGGATGCAAATAAAGTAGAAATAGAAAACATGTTCAATAACCTATCCATAAATACAATTGAAACAATCATGAAAGCATGGAAAAATAATACATTATTTGATGATATATCATTACTAATGAGAAGTTCACTCTCAAACTAAAATTTCCCCATGGAGAGGTGAATACCCCAATGAAGAGTTATCTTGTATGCACCACTTAATAAAAAGAAAGTTCTTTTAGAAGGTATATTGTGTTATTCAAGGTATATTTATGACTTCTTTTAATATATCATCAAAGAATTACTCTCCATGCTAAATGGATCATCAAATCTCTAGAAGCGAGTGGTACCTAGAAATTTTCTTTAGGCATTGGATTTTATCACAAGTTCTATTAGGTGACCAACTTGGAAATGAATTTTACTCTATACTCTTCTCACCATGAGGTAGCCTATATAGATATAAGGCACATTTATTACTAAGAGCATATAGAAGGCTTGGAAGTCCATCAAGCCTTGGATTCTTTAGATAATTAATTATTTATATAATGTCCTATTAATAGACTATTAGTATATTTGGCGGTCTCTAAATCTATCCAATAAATATTATCCTCGTGCAAAAGCCCCTTGGTTTAATGATTTCAAATTCTTTAATAGAAGAATAAATATTCTTTTAAAATTCCTTAATAGAACTACCCAGAATAGCCTATCCTAGCCTAATTTCAATTTAAAATTCCTATTATAATATCATATTAAGAAACATTCTAGATTTTTTTTAGTGTCTATTTTTTAATTACATTTTAATTAGAGCTTCTCTACCAATTGATCAACTATTATATACCTAGTATCCAAGAAACTTGCTGCACCTAGATATTTTAAAATTAAAGGTTTTCTTTCCAAATAAGTTCTTTATCTTTGTGTATTTATTTAAAAAATAAATAAATAGAGAAAAATTACTTCACATATTTAATATTTTTCTCAAAAGAAACTATATAAAAATTCTTTCACATATGAATCATTTAAGATGACTTTTGAAAATTAATTAATGTAAAATATTTGGCTGATAGGACTATATATTTTATGATCTAAATATATATTTATATGCTTTTAGTAATTCTAAAATAGAACTATATGGTTCAACACAAATTATTATGCATAGATATTGCAGGTAGTATTGGAAAATATTGTTATAATTCTTTTAAACCATATAAAGAAAATTTAAATAAAGAATTGAGTCCAAAGGAAAATTTGGGATAAGATTTTCAGATGCAAAGATATTATGATACATAAAAAAATCAAAGTGAATGCAGATTACGCTACCAACAAATATTGTCTATATCACTTCCAATTGCTAATTTAAATACTAAAAAAATTAACAAATAGAAAATAGAAAAGAAGGTGGCCATTTTATAATATAGAAAGTAGCTTTCTTTTCATTCAAAATAAAGAAATGTCAAATTTCTTATATTCAAGAATCATGAAATGTTTTGTTTTCAAAAACTATCAAATTTCATAAATAGAAGACACATATTTCTATTTAGGTTTGACCAACTACATGAAAAACTTCAATGTGTTCTGTCCACTCTTTTATTTTCTTTTCTAGCCAACATCTATCAAAAAGATTGTACAAGTTAAACCCATTGAATAAAATTTGGCATACTCAATTGACTAACAACACATACAAAGAAATACCAAGTAGGAGAGACACACTCCTTTGTACAATTGTAATTAGATGCAAGTAGGACTAGAAGATAAGATTAAATAGAGAAGAATACAATATAGGGAAAAAAGAAGATAATTTAACATCAAGATTAAGAGGAGGATTTATATGTAAGTGAATATTGTATTAGAGATAATATGATAGGATATGTCCATGTAATATATCACATATGGGTCTAATAGACATCTAAGCTCTTATGATATATAACATATATGTGTACATGAATATATTAAATGTTGTGTGTTCTATTCTACCACAAACTTTTGTAATCCATCGCATAAGCCTTGAAATTATTTTATCACTCATAATAGGGTATAAATAAAACTCTTAAGAAACTTAGGATTGTATCCTCAATCTACACCTCATTCTAGCTAATAGTTGATTTTTTTAGCAAGACCCTCATAAAGTGATAAAAGGAAGATTAATAAAATAATAGCTCATTTACAATGGCACAAGATTCAATAATAAAAGATTGAAGTTAAGAGGGAACCTAATTTTATGCTTTGCAATATAAAACTATAGGTTCTAGTTTCTTAAGAGAGGGCTAGCACCTAGGGATATGAAATGGGTGGAATAGGGGTCTCCACCATTTTGGAGATGGAACACAAAAGGGGTTTAGGACCTTCCTCCTATTTCCTTATATTTCATTCATGGAAACCTTAGAGATCTCAATTTAAGGATGGAATTAGGGAAATGGACCTATAGTAAGGTGTCCTAGGGTGTGATTAAAGAAAAAATGGGATTCACCACCAAGCAAAGGCTTGGAAAGAAGAAAAGGCAATGATATGCAAACCTAACTATTCAATCTAAGATATGAAATTGAAATTCAGAATAATGAACTTAGAAAGGACAAAGGGGCACTTGGAAAACTAAAAATACTCTAAAAAATGTCTAAAATCCTAAAAATATAACATTTAAAGCATATTGGGACTCATACGCTAGGATGGGCAATTTAGTCCTAGTTTAGGGCTTCTGGGTAGAAATTGGAATTTCATAGTGAGAAGTCTGAATCCTCTGAAATTCAGTAAAAGAGCTATACTAGGACTCATATATCACAAGTGGCATATCAGTCCCATTCTGCTTTTTTTATAATGTCAAGATCTAAATCTATTCTTCTATCTCTACTCTCTCTTTCAAAATTTGTTTCTAGATCTGAACCTGCTAAAAACCTGTAAAATAGAATATTTTATTGATTTTGTTATGGGGAGTTTTCCTTGGTCAAACCCCTAGTTTGGTAGTTAAAGCTTGATAGAAATAATAGATCTTGAAAGTAAATATGAGTGCAATTCCTATTCTTAAGTGCATCTAAGATTAGGCGATCTAAAATTCAATAAAACCCTATTCTAATGTGCTAGAATAAGATGCATGAGTCAAACATAAAGATGATGACTCACTTTGGGAGATCTCTCATCACCATAATAAGCCAAAATAATGCATGTACCTTCCTTAGGTAGAAAGTAGAATGATAATGGAGGATGGAATCACTTATAAAATAATTCATTAGGCTCGGTTTGATGGCTATTTGCATCTCCCCAACCTAGAATCCATCATGATTTTCCATAGGAAACCATCATCAATCCTTGACAATGCTAAATCTTGAATTAAAAGTGAGCTTGAAGACCTATAAAAATAATATAATGTTGCTCCAAGACTTCAAATTTATTTGTTTCTTTCTCTTAAATGCTTTAAAATATCACTTGAAGATCATTGCTTGAAAACTCTAGAATTTCCTAGCTCTTGAATTGCTAGATTGTAGTTGAAATAATAATTTGAAACCTTAGTTTTATAAGAATCTCATCTAATTTACTGTTTAATAGATCCCAAATGTCGACATCAACCAAAAATTTGAATTAAAAACCTTAATTTCCCACTCAAACCCTAAAAAGGGGCCACATGTGTAACACCCCTCCATTTTGGATATTTGGATCGACAGTGTTTTCTTGGCAATGTTTGATTATGCTTATGATGTGATGATTGTGTCTGAACATGCTTTGAATTTGGAACTTAATTACTTGAGATCATGATTGTTAAACAATGTGAAGTTATATGTTGATGTGATGTGATCTTATTCTGATGTTATCTTTATGACATGATTTGGAGTAACTTAGAAAATATTTGATTAAATGATGTTGTATGCTATTGATCATATCTTTGATGTTAGCTGCGTCAGTTAGTGATACTGTATTGGTGAAAGGGATGGATTGTATCACTCGCTTGCAAGCGCCCTACAATTCTGAGATTCCCTCTTCCTGGTGTGTTTAATCATATCATATATATATGTATGTTTGAATGCTCTTTGTTGCAAGTTGGCAGGTACATGACATCGACTCCACCTGGTTTCACAGGTTTGAGTGTGTCCATTTACCAACAGTAATTGATTGGGAGATAGTAGCTAGGTTTTTCGAGCCAAGTCGTCACCCTAGTCATAACGTATTGTCAGGTTGTTGTCGGGGTTAGTCATTTTAACTTGGTCAGTTTCCCCTTGAGTGTTTATTTAATTTCAAATTTTAGAGTTTATTAAATGCTAGGTGTAGTTTAATTAATGATTAAATGTGTTTAGCTACAATGTTGAAATGTGATTTATTTTATTGATTTATTTGATGAAATTAATAAAATAATTATTGGGTTATTGATTGATTTGATTAATTAATAAACTAGATTTAGTTTATTAATTAATTAGATTAATAGTGATACATTAAATGAAATAGTGATTTTGGCATTATTGTATATCTTAATTCAAATGAAATTGAAAATAGAAGTTATATTGGATATTTAGTATTTAATTAAAATCTTGTCTGAATAGTTACGATTAAATGAAAATAAATAATTAAATGCTAATATGTTTAATTCCACTTTTGAAAAATATGGTTGAGAAAATCATTTATTGATAATTTTGAAATGCAAGTTTT
Organism: Sequoia sempervirens; assembly: GCA_007258455.2. NCBI lineage: Eukaryota > Viridiplantae > Streptophyta > Pinopsida > Cupressales > Cupressaceae > Sequoia > Sequoia sempervirens. The sequence goes on along the minus strand of VDFB02001518.1, from coordinate 31,146 downwards.
ATGAGGAATTTGGAAAATGCATAAAGTTGAATTAAAAAATTCTAAATTGGGATTTGAATAAAAAAAAAATTAGAAATATTCCCATGTTTTTAAAATTATATTTTGTGAGTGGGAATTTTAGGGTTTGGAGGAATTTGGGGAAAAACCCTATTTTGGACAAGGAATGGAGCTAAGTTTGGAGATCTTGCATTTTTTTTTTTGGGAGAAAAATTTTCTAGTGGGTGGTTTTGATTTGGATTGGTGAAGGAGATTGAAGGTGTGCTTGAGCTGGATTTGAAGAGGAATTGAAGCTCCATTCGAATCTTCAAGTTTGGAGAAAAAAAATCAGGTTCCTCTTGCTCTTGTTTTGTCCATTTCGAAATTACTTTAAATCCTTGTTTTTGATTGTTAAAAATCTTTGTTTGGCTGTGTGTAAACCCTTGAAAGATTGTTTGAATTCAATTTAAACCATGAAAAATTCGTTTCAAAACTTGCATTAGATCTTGGAAGGGATTCAAATGAAAAGGTTTAGTTTATTTATCAATTTGGGGAAAACCCAGAAAAATCCATCTTATTATTTTGCTTTGATTCTTTCTTCTCAATCTGTTCTTCAAGAAAATTTGCCCAATTTGGGCTGTGAAATGATATATTCTTATGAATAATCATTTATATTTTGCATTTAAATCTTTGCAAGCTAGGGTTTCTCTTTTCAAAATTTATGTGAGAAATTCGTTTTGGTTTTTCTTTTTTTTTACCAGAAGAAAGTTTTGATTTTCGTTTTAAAACGAAATCGAATGAATTTAAAAAAAAAAAATTTAAAAAAAATTGTGGGGGCTGCCCGCAGCCATCCCCCCCCACCCATGGGGGCGCTAGCTGTGCAGCACTCCCCATGAATGGGGAGGGGGCTGCAAGCAGCCACCACAAGGGTTGCGCCCTTGTGTGAGGCTACGTAGCAGCCACATAGGGGTGCGTCCCCTGTTGGGGCTGCAACGCAACCAAAAAGGGCCTTTGGCCTTTAGTTTTATTTTAATAAAATTTTGTTTTATTTAAAACTTTAGTTTAAATTTTGTTTTTTCTTTTATATATCATAATATATATATTTATTATAATATTTATATATTATATATATTGATTTGATATATATGTAATATATACATATTATAATATATATATAAATTATATATATAGAGATTAATTTCAAAATTATATATAGAAATATATATATATTTAATGAATATATATTCCCTCATCTTCCCATTTTATGGTAAAATAAAATAATAGATTGTTTATTTTAAACAAATATATTTAAATCATAATTATATTTAAATGGGTTCTATTTAAATATAATTTATTTAGGGAATTTATTTTGTCACCAAGTCGAAATAAATGGAGTTCTTGTAATCAATCGATTCTATTCAAGAATTTGTTTTGACCGGGAAATCATGGGATTCTAAATAATATTCTATTTGGCATATTTAAATAAGGCTAATTGTTAAATTTGAAATTGTTTTTAAACGATCATGTGATTATGACAATTGAGGAAATTGATATTTTAATATATAGATGTAAATTTTTTTAAAAGAGTTGATTTTTAGTAATTATTTAAATGTATATTAAAGACATAATTTGTATATGAAAAATAATAAGGAATTAAACACGATTAATTGAAATATATAAACTATTAGATATATTTTAATTAATGAGGTTTTAAATTATGTTTTGAACGGGAAATCTTAGAATCCTAAATGATATTTATGGGTACGCATTTAAATGATAATTGAATATCGAAAATAGAACTTACTCTAAAATGATTATCACTTTGGTATTGAAGAAATGAAAGTTGATGTTGATCATACGTTTTATTTAGAATATTGAATTCGATTAATTCATTTATTAATTCATGATGTACTATAGATTAAGTGTTTTAATTAACATTTAGTTAAATTATTGATGCGAATTTGAATTCAAGACTAATTTAATTAATCTAGATGTCTATTTATCAAAATGTTCTAAGTATAGAAGACAATTGAGAAGATTAGAGATAATGAATGACTTAGTTCAATCAGGTGGTTCTGATCTTTGATTATGGAACATAATTGAAGAGCTTAGAATTAACGAATGATTTATTTTAAATCAAAGGACTTTATATGTCAAATGTGGATTTATTGATAATTTGACTTTGATTAATTATAGATTGAGCAAGTAGAATTTCATTATTGGTTTAAATTCTTTAATGTCGGCATGAGGATTTATGTATATACTATTTAGTATAATTGATTGGAATATGTTTGTGTTGAAGGAGAGATGAGTTTTAGTTGATTTACTTAATGTGGAGTTGAGATTACGATTGAGTATTTGATCTAAATGATTATTTACTAAAAGTTTAATTTATAGAATACAGTGGTTAAACTTAGAAGTAACGAATGATTTCATGAATAATATGAGATTGAGTTGTTTGACTTATTGCTATAAGAGTAATTTATTTAATCCAAATGTTTTATAAATCAAGTGGATTTATTTACAGTATATGATTGTGAGACTTAGAGTGATTGATTGGTTTAATTCCAGTTCGATGATGTTATTTATTAAAATGTCTTGATGTTGGAATATGGTTGTGAAATTTAGAGTATGTGTTATGTTCTTTGCATATTTCTATGTTGTGAAAAGAAATGGGTTCGATTGATTGGATAAATGCAAGTCATGTAAACTGTGTTTGACTGGATTTAGGAAATCTGAACATTAGTGCATTTGGTTGCTCAAAATGCTTTTAGTGTTTATATGTACTTTCTCAATGTTGTGGGATTAGAGTCATTGTATTGAAAGTCTTCCAGATAGAAGTTCATTTATTGGTATCGGTTGTGGTACGTGAGTCAACTTTTGATGTGTCATGGGAAAATGTGCATAGTTACACCATGTTGTTTCATCCGATTTTCATGAACGGGGATGGTGTGTGTCTCCTTTGGATTAAGAGAGGGTTATGTAATTTGTGCCTCCTTTGGATGGAGTGGTATTTTGTATTTTGTTTTCCTCCAGTGTATGGAGTGGATTATGTCACCTTGTTTCCTCCTGTGTTTGGAGAGGGCTGGACCTTGTTGCCTCCAGTGTTTGGAGAGGGTCTTGACCTTGTGGTCTTTAGTGTTGGGGTGATTATCCTTGTTTTGTTACCTCCTTGAAATGGAGAGGTCGTGTTGTCTTGTTTCTTATTGTGGATTTCACCGTGTGGGTTGTCTTAGGAGAGTGGCTTGCAATGGGCTCCAACACACAAAGTGGTGCCAAGATAACCCTTTGTAAGTTGGTTAATTCAGTGATAACTAAATTAAACTTTTAGAAGATTAGGTTGCATCAAACATTAAACAAGATAATTTTTTCCTCGCTCATGGGCCCAAGGGCTTGTTTTAGTCTTGGGATGAGACGGAAAGGCCTGGAATGGAAAGATCATCTATCTCGTCCTCACAAGAGGTATTCGATTCCAGGTGAGTGATTATGGGTGCCGAGATTTCGGTAGAGGCCACCAGGATAACCCAAGGTGGGGGCCAGAGCCTAGGAAGATTCCCAGAGGATATCCCTTGATGAGTTATGCGATGACACTCTTCCTAAGTCAACATTGTGTACTTGATATTTGTGTCATCCTTGATCTATTCTATGTCTGGAAGCAATATAACCTATGATAGTGTTGTGTGAGTCATACCTAGAGTTGCAAGTATGACCGTTCAGTCATGTGATGAGGTCTTGTATTTATTTTGTATCAATTTTGTGTGGCCCGTGTCTAGTGGTAGATGGTCTTGTGTAGGAATTCCTATTTACTATCTCCTAGCATAGAGGGAGTGGAACCTTTTGGATTCCACATGGTCGGGTGGTGTGCATCCTAATCCGTTGGTTCTTCTTCTTGTTCGTGTAGTCATGATTTCCAGTTGGAGAGCTTGTGGGAATCAGTTTCTTCTCATGCCTTGTTCTCTTAGTTCTTATTGTATTTCTTACCCCTCAGTTGTTATCGAGGTGGAATTTGTAATATGTAGTGCCCCTCCATTGTGGCTTTTCTAGATATTGTTATAGGCAATTATTTGTGTGCTTTGTTGGTTGCAGTGTGATTGAATTGCTTGATAAACATAGCAGTTTTGTTTAATTCGTTAATTAAAATTTTACTACAAGAATATAGAAAATCAAAATAATGAATTACATAAATTAATTTTAGAGTGATATTGTATTTTATTTTCGTATTATTGATATTAAGGTGAAATTAATATTTTATGGGTGGAGTAATTTGCAAATCAATTAAATTAAATAAAGGGATAATATTTTCTCTAAAAGGAAAGTAAAGCAATTAAAAGAGAAAATAATCTGATTTCAAATAAATCTTGAAAATAAGATTTAAAACTAAAGTTAAAGCTGGCAAAAATAGAAAAAAGTTGAAAAAAGGTTAAAGTGTGTGCTCATGCACGACTTAAAACAAAAGACTTGCTATTCTTTTGAGATTTAATTGTTTTTCCTTGCCTCGGAGATAAGAGGATTGTTTTAAGATAGTAATTTAAAAAAATGGGGAAAGAGAATTACAGTTCGGGGGGCTTTTGGGGGAGATTGCTTTGGAATTGGATTTAATCTGGGGGCGCTCTTAAAATGTGCACAACACAGCCATTAATGGAATTTTATATTTTAGGGTGCACTGCCTACGAGTATGAACAGACAAAGCCTCCCTATCATATCATCTTCTTCTCCGCCATTACTGAAATTTTAATTTTAGGGTACACTCACTGCTGCAATCAACAGTTAAAGCCTCCCTAGCATATCGTCTTCTCAGCCATTAATGGAATGCGCAAATTTCCAAACGTGGAAGGTGCAGATTCAATCTGGAGGGCTTGGAGTGCATTGTGTAGAGCTCAGCTTGCACAAATTAGACAAAATAAGAATCATATCTAGCGTATAGGAGGTACCTACTGCGAAAAGATAAAACCTACCTAATATATTATCGACCACTCATATCTTATCCTTTGGGATTGAATACAAAAGGCTGCATTGTAGAGAGCTTGAGATCATAGCCAGAGTGCGGGCCAGTCGCTGGTTAAGTTTTGAGATTTCAGATGGGAAGAGAAAAAAGTAAAGCTGAAGAAAATAGAGAAAGTGGTGGCCAGGCGTGTCACTTTCGCCAAGCGGAGGAAGGGTTTGGTTAAAAAAAATGCAGGAGCTTTCCATTTTGTGCGACGCGGATGTCGGGCTTATCATGTTTTCTGCAACAGGGAAGCTTTTCAAGTACTCAAATACCGGGGGGGGGGGAAAATACTCTGGTCTATGGGATGAAGGAAAGCAACAAGTTCTAAAAGGCTATGAAGAACGAGTGGGTGGAACTTCAGAGGAATGATGGTAAAAGATTGCAATGGAAAAGCGTGTACACAGGTATGGCACAAAAATACGTTTCATCTCTGTCATGTTAAGTAGACATAAGAATGATTCTCTTTTATTGCGAAGAAATTAATCTGCGTGAGTGTGAGGGACAATAGTCGTTTACTGTTGGGCTATTTGAATTACCTTATTTGCACGCCTTAATGATTTCCTTTTTACCCATCCATTTGGATTTATAGTTCTTACTCTACTCTTATTCGTACCCTTTATATTCCTGGTAGTATTCTATCAATAAATCCATTTTGCAGTTACCACTTAATCAGATAGCGTGAGAAAAGTGTCTTGATTTCAAGCTGCTATCGCTGCTCTGGAGGCACGATAATTGGGGGTCTTTACCATAGTTTTCATTAGGACTATATTCATCACTTATTTGTTTTATTCTCTTCGAGCGCTGGTGATATCCTGTGTACTACATTCGATCTTGGAACGAGTAAGGTTTCAGTCGATGTTGGATAGATAGACAAATCTTTTGCTAAACAAAATGGGTAGTTTTGCACTGGGAATCCTTCCGCTCTTTATTCCAGATCTTACCTCCCTATGCGCATAGCCACTCATCCTAATATTCCACCAAATCATGGCCTATGGTCATTATGACTAATTTCTTTTATTGGATTTTGGTCGCCCCTCTCTAGACTTTCTCTTTTATATTTTAGAGTATTGATTATGGTCATAATATGCGCTTAATATCTTAGCACCATACTTTATTTTACTGTGGTAAGTTCGCTACCAATGCTGTGCTGACCCTCCCTTTACATAAATTCGCCCTTGGATGAACAACCATCTACGTTTGAAGAGAATTGGTGAGTTTCATCCTTAATGTTTTAACTTACTTGCAAAGTGAATGAATAAGTCATTTTTCAGTTGGGCTTTTATACATGTATACTTCTTTAGTGCAAATTTAGCGGTTCAATTGTATAGAGGGTGTAAATATGCCTTTTGTCGTCAGAATTTAAAGTTTTCTTCTCTTTAGTAGTTATTAACGAAATTATGTTATATATAGGTATGCTTATAAATAAATTTCCCATTAGGAGATATACTTATATACCCTGAAAGAACCTTAGAAGTATAGAGAATAATTCGGTATGCAATAGAAAGTTGTAGATTAAATTTAGAAGGAGGTTCTATCGAATTATGGTACTAAGGGAAAGTGTGTATAATGAAATTAAGGGGTATGTGCAGGATCATCATGCAAAAAACAGGCCCTTAAGTGGCAAAAAATTCAGAAAAATCAGTGTTAGGAAACTTGACATAAATATTTGAATAAGTTATCTATATTATTTCAAAAATATGTAAGAATAGAATTTGTAGAAAATTGAATGTAGTTTCTAAAATACTAGGTTTATTTAAAAATAAATAAAATCGATTTGGTGAAAATTTGAAATTTCAATGCAGTAGTACTTAAATTTCAGGGAAAAATAAGTAGGTGTCTGTCTGACCACCCTAACCATAATAAAATGATAATATTTTTTGTAAGATTTTATATATAAGTAGAGGACTCATGTCCAGATGTGATGCATATTTTTTGTAATTTTTTTTTCCAAGTAAATAAATTATGAATTTTATTACAACTTTTTAGAAAATATAAAACTCTGTCTCCACCTTAACTTGGTCAAAACTTCATGAAATTTATTTTTTTTTTTTTAATCCTATAGTATGTGAAGCATAGAATGTGACACATGTTTTGGATTCAAAAATATGATACCGTTGAAAGTTATAGATGTTTTCAATCAGCCTATCGATCGGGACTTTAGTCATAATTCTAATAGAAAATGAATAATAATTATTTATTAAATTCAAATTAAATCATAATTTATATTTTTGGAAAGCTAAGAATCTCCTCTAAAAACCCTTTTCGTTTCATTAATTTTGGGTGGAAAAAAAGTCGTCAGCCACATACCCTCATAATATTGCCACTTTTTGGCGCACCATGATCCTGCACATACCCTAAGGTTGTTGCATTCATTTAATAATAATAGTAAGGATTAGGTTATAAGTCAAGGATGCACTTATAGGGAAAATTTGATAGCCTCCCTCGTATGTTAGGAATGCAATAAATTTTTGCTTGTTGGAAATCATGGAATTTGTTGGGGTATAGTTGTTATTTAAAGATACTTCAAGGGTAATGGTCATTTTCGTGGGGGTAAGATAGTTCCCTTATAAATGTATATCATGTATGATTTTGAATAAAGAAGGTGAATAGATAAATAAATAAAGGGATATATTCTATAGATTAGTTTAAATTAAATGTATTAGGATATAGTTCATAATAATTTTGGGGAGTATCACTAGGATTAGAGATTTAGGAATTGAGTGTATGATTATCAGGACATTATATGTGTAACTTTTGTTTTAATATTGTTTTTTTTTAATCTTAGGATGGAATAGGTATATGCCTCTTTATATATAGAAAAGAGATATTGGACCCGTTGTATTTTTCGTTGGATAAATTCATTTAGGTCATTCCCTTATTAAACTTTACTCTAAATTCGAATTAATATCAGGGGAAAATTTAGTTATTTAGTTGAATTGAGCAATTTATTAAAATGAATTATGTTACATCATTCTTGAGAGTTGGAAATTAAAGAGTTAGATGAGTTAAGTTGTGTAATGATATATATATATATATATATATATATATATATATATATATATATATATTTAAATATATTTATTTTATTTGATAATTAGTTATTTTAAAAATAAAATAAAAATAATAATGTTATTATAATTATTTATTTTAATATTAATGAAATGTAATTTTATTTGGGAATCAATTATTAATTTTGTTTGTAGTAAAATAAAATCAATGTATCATGTTATTTGGCTTTAGAGAATTAATTGTATTTTGGTGTGGAAATTATGATTTTATTTGCGGACAAGTAAATTATATGAATGTCATCGAACATGTTGTGTTTCATTAAATCGTTTTATAATTGAAATGTTTTATGCAATTGAGTTAATTGTTCACTTTTGGTTATGAAATCGTGTGATATGGTTATTGTGTTTCTATTTAATAGTTGTAAACTTTTCTCGTCGATGTGGGAACCGTTGTTGTTTATTGAAAACCTTAGTTCTAGAGGCATGTCTTTTAATCTGTGAATGTTATTCCGTGTGGTTGTGCTCTTGGAATTGGAAATTTATTAGAATTACTTTTGGAAGGGTTGTACATGGGTATTGGCATTCTGATTATGAGCTATTGTGAGATGGATTTGCCTCGCTTGTTTATGTTTTGAATTATGTTTTGTTCATGATAGTACAACCCTTGCCTAGTTTTGATTTATGTTAGGGGTCATAGGGAGAGTGGCTCTTCATGGGCGCCGGCGTCTCAGGATGAGGAAGGGCTCAAGATAACCCACGAAAGAGTAGTTAAACAAGTGATAACCTAAACAATAGTATTTAGGGGGTTGGGTAGTTAAAAAACACAAGATAATAAAACATTGGATTCCTCAGCTATGCATTAGGGCTACCATAGACTAGTGATAGACTGAGAAGGCCGTGGTCGGCATAGTCATAGTCTCGTCTTCACGAGAGATTATCGGCTCCGCATTAGCTACCCTATGGTGCCGGTGCCTTAGTTAGGAGGAAGGGCCAGGAGATCCATAGATGGGTGCCGATGCCTCAGTTGGAGGAAGGGCCAGGAGAATCCCATGAGAGCTATGCGATGACACTCTCCACTTGACACCCTTGTGCTTGGTTGTAGTTGCCTCTGGATATTGTATCTTTATGTGATTTTTGAGGGCTAGGGAATCCATAGATGGGTGTCGGCACCTCAGTTGGAGGAAGTGCCAGGGGATCCCATGAGAGCTATGCGATGACCGTCCCCACTTGACACCCGTTTGACTTGTTTCTTGTTGCCTATGGAATTGTGTATTCAATGGTTGTTTTAGATTTATTATGGAACCATGTTCTTTTTAATGTTTCAGATTTATTTGGAAATGTATTTTGGATGTTGTTTTAGTTCCTCTGGATATTGTATCTTAATGTGATTTTCGAGGGCTAGGGAATCCATAGATGGGTGTCGGCGCCTCAGTTGGAGGAAGTGTCGGGGGATCCCATGAGAGCTATGCAATGACCCTCCCCACTTGACGCCCGTTTGACTTGTTTCTTGTTGCCTATGGAATTGTGTATTGAATGGTTGTTTTAGATTTATTATGGAACCATGTTCTTTTTAATGTTTCAGATTTATTTGGAAATGTATTTTGGATGTTGTTTCAGTTCCTCTAGATATTGTATCTTTATGATGCTTTTGAATCTTGTGAATTTGTTTCATGATTGCTAATTGGTGGTACTTCATGTTATTGAGATGAGTTTCTTAGTTTTAACTTGTTATGTGATTTGTGAACGTTGAGGGTTGTTCATTGCCTGCTTTGAGTTGTACTTGTTTTGTGTCATGTTTTTGTTGAGTCGGTTTGACATTCATGGTCGGGTTCACTTCCTCGTCACCTCTGAGTACGGGGGGTGAGTTACTTGTAATTCACATGGTTGGGTGGAATGTGCTCCGCACCCGTTGGGTTCCCCATTAGCGTCTTGGCTTCTCAGCATTCCCACAGTTGGATTTGTACCAATTCTCACCTTGTATTTCATATTTCCTTGTAATTGTATCATCCCTCATGTTCGGGAATTTTATTGTAATTCTTATATCAAAAATTGTAATGTAATATTTAAACAATGATGTAATAGTTAGGACCATTTGTAACTCTATTAAGAGTTTTATCATGGATGTAATTATGCGATGTTTATTATTCTTGCATCATGGTTATTGGATGTATCCTTATCCTTGGTTATCATTATAAATGATATTGTTGTAATCTTTAATTTTATTCCATTTAGTTGTTGCAATGTAACCTCGCGTGCCCCAGAGAACTAAGTGTGTTAATGTTATGTAATGTGCTATGTGATTATGGTTTAATGTATTGCATGTTTACTTTTATTATAAAAAAAAAATTATTCGTATTGCGTGTGTTCTCTGGGGTTTGCATGACGGGCGTTACATAATATGTAATCTTTTTGTTGGAATTACCTCATTTGGGGAATGAGTGTTGTAATCTTATTGTTTAAATATTGTTAATTGAAATCTTTTGGTATTTCTTATCCTTCGTTGTAAGTTATCTTGTATGGAATGTATGTTGTCTCCTTTCCTTAAGTGATTAATGTTTCGGTTTATATTATTGTTTGTTGTTGTTTGGGTTTTAAAGTAATCTTTGTCTCGTGGCCTTAGAGGTGGTTGGAAATGTGTATTCATCTTACATGTTATTTGTACTTAAACAAAAAATAAAATAAAATAAAAAATTTGGTGCATTTAAGTAGTGAATTGCAACTTCCTCTAGGGTTGCGTGGTGGGGCATTATACATGGTATCAGAGCCAAGGTTTAAACACTAGGAACTCTGGGATTATGTTGGACCCATTATGTTGTAAGTTGTGTAGGTTTATACTTTGGGCACTATGAGCCCATTGTATTGACCTAGTTGTTTTCTCTTTCGTGTTGTTTTCCTTTTGGGTTGATTTCTCTTGTTTGCCTAGAAGTTGTCATTAAGTGGTATAGGTCCAATGGTGCAGGAAACCAGTGGGAAGGATAGGATCCTCATTGTAGTGTGCAATGCACCGATATCCTTTCTATTGGAAGAATGCATTATGGATGATTGTGTTGTGTGTGGTGGACGACAATAAGTTTTGTTGTAGTTTCCACCCTTGCATGTCTTTTGTTGAATGCTTTTGTGAGGGTTAGGCTCACAAGCCTACCAAGAGGTGTGTTTTGTTTGGCTTCCTTCTTGTTGCTTGGCTCTTTCATTGTGTAAAGGGTTGAGACCCTTGAGTGGTTCGTGAGTGTGGTTGTAGTGTGTTTGTTGGTGGGTTGCAGGTGACATGTATTGCCTAAAATTGCCCTTGCTTGGGTTCTTTGTTTGTGTTCTTGGAAAGTTTGTGTGACCTTGAAGGTGCCAAGAAGTTCCTTTTGTGTGCATTCTACTTTGGAGTTTTGTTGTTTCTCTTCACCATGCAAGTTTCTGGTGCATGTCTTCTTGTGCTTTACCTCCTTACATTAATGATTACTTGATTGACCCTATGTGGTTTTGAAGTTTCTTTTGCATGTATATTTTATTGAGATTATGAAATATGATAATAGGAAATGAATGAACATGTTATTAGTTCATAGAGATTTGTGCATGCTCTCATGTGGTAGATGCATTTGTGTGAAAGTGATTGTGTGATGACGAAACCATGATCACATTCGTGCCTATGTTAGAACTATAAATATCTTGTCTTCTCTCTCTTTCCATTGGGTTAACGAAGATGTCCTTAAGTGTGTGGGGTATTGACACCCAGGGTATGTTGTATCTTATGAGAAAATGCTTATGTATTCATGAAGGTTTGTTTTATTAGAATTGAACCTTTGGTAAAGGACCTAAGTCCCCAAGTTGCATTCATAATTATGAGAAATGTACAGTATGAATAGAAAAAAAATTGTTTTGCAAAAAAGTAAAGTTTAGAGAAAAGGGAATTAGTGAAACAATTACCTGATAAGGATAATTACATTATAGGTGCATATGTTGTTGGTGAGGCCTATAGTCCCCAAATTTATTGTTAAGACTTAAGAGATCATATAGACATAAAACTATTGTACCTGGATTCAAAATGCAAAATTTAGATGAACGTTGAAATGATATTATATTAGGTGTGGCTTTATGATGATTCTCTATGATGTGTATTAGTGCATAGGGCACTATTATGGTTACGTGATGTGGAGATTTGATGGTGGGATGCTTCACAATGTTGAATGTATAGCTTGATAGTGTGTTAGTTGGCTTTGAGGGAGTTCTATCCCTATTCTTGTTTGTAGGCTTCCAGGAGTAAGCCTAACCCTTGGGGGGAGGATGTAACACCCCTCCATTCTGGATATTTGGATCGGCAGTGTTTTCTTGGTAATGTTTGATTATGCTTATGATGTGACAATTATGTCTAAACATGCTTTGACTTTGGAACTTAATTACTTGCGATCATGATTGTTAAACAATGTGAAGTTATATGTTGATGTGATGTGATCTTATTCTAATGTTATCTTTATGACATGATTTGGAGTAACTTAGAAGATATCTTATTAAATGATGTTGTATGCTATTGATCATATCTTTGATGTTAGCTACGTCAGTTAGTGATACTGTATTGGTGAAAGGGACAGATTGTATCACTCGCTTGTGAGCACCCTACAATTCTGAGATTCCCTCTTCACAGTGTGTTTAATCATATCATATATATGTATGTTCGACATGCTCTTTGTTGCAGGTTGGCAGGTACATGACATCGACTCCACCTGGTTTCACAGGTTTGAGCATGTCTGTTTACCAATGGTAATTGATTGGGAGATAGTAGCTAGGTTTTTCGAGCCAAGTCGTCACCCTAGTCATAACGTATTGTCAAGTTGTTCTCGGGGTTAGTCGTTTTAACTTGGTCAGTTTCCCCTTGAGTGTTTATTTAATTTCAAATTTTAAAGTTTATTAAATGCTAGGTGTAGTTTAATTAATGATTAAATGTGTTTAGCTGCAATGTTGAAATGTGATTTATTTTATTGATTTATTTGATGAAATTAATAAAATAATAATTGGGTTATTGATTGATTTGATTAATTAATAAACTAGATTTAGTTTATTAATTAATTAGATTAATAGTGATACATTAAATGAAATAGTGATTTTGGCGTTATTGTATATCTTAATTCAAATGAAATTGAAAATAGAAGTTATATTGGATATTTAGAATTTAATTAAAATCTTGTCTGAATAGTTACGATTAAATTAAAATAAATAATTAAATGCTAATATGTTTAATTCCACTTTTGAAAAATATGGTTGAGAAAATCATTTATTGATAATTTTGAAATGCATATGTTTTATGAGGGATTTGGAAAATGCATAAAGTTGAATTAAAAAATTCTAAATTGGGATTTGAATAAAAAAAAATTAGAAATATTCCCATGTTTTTAAAATTATATTTTGTGAGTGGGAATTTTAGGGTTTGGAGGAATTTGGGGAAAAACCCTATTTTGGACAAGGAATGGAGCTAAGTTTGGAGATCTTGCATTTTTTTTTTTGGGAGAAAAATTTTCTAGTGGGTGGTTTTGATTTGGATTGGTGAAGGAGATTGAAGGTGTGCTTGAGTTGGAATGGAAGAGGAATTGAAGCTCCATTCGAATCTTCAAGTTTGGAGAAAAAAAAAAGGTTCCTCTTGCTCTTGTTTTGTCCATTTCGAAATTACTTTAAATCCTTGTTCTTGATTGTTAAAAATCTATGTTTGGTTGTGTGTAAACCCTCGAAAGATTGTTTGCATTCAATTTAAACTATGAAAAATTCATTTCAAAACTTGCATTAGATCTTGGAAGGGATTCAAATGAAAAGGTTTAGTTTATTTATCAATTTGGGGAAAACCCAGAAAAATCCATTTTATTATTTTGCTTGGATTCTTTCTTCTCAATCTGTTCTTCAAGAAAATTTGCCCAATTTGGGCTGTGAAATGATATAGTCTTATGAATAATCATTTATATTTTTCATTTAAATCCTTGCAAGCTAGGCTTTCTCTTTTCAAAATTTATGTGAGAAATTCGTTCTGGTTTTTCTTTTTTTTTACCAGAAGAAAGTTTTGATTTTCATTTTAAAACGAAATCCAATGAATTTAAAAAAAAAAAAAATTATAATAAAAAACTTGTGGGGGCTACACGCAGCCATTCCCCCCCACCCATGGGGGCGTTGGTTGTGCAGCGCTCCCCATTAATGGGGAGGGGGTTGCAAGTAGCCACCACAGGGGCTGCACCCCTGTGTGAGGCTACGTAGCAACCACACAGGGGTGCGTCCCCTATTGGGGCTGCAACGCAGCCAAAAAGGGTCTTTGGCCTTTAGTTTTATTTTAATAAAATTTTGTTTTATTTAAAACTTTAGTTTAAATTTTGTTTTTCTTTTATATATTAATATATATATATATATATATTATAATATATATATATATATTTATTATAATATTTATATATTATATATATTGATTTGATATATATGTAATATATATTTATTATAATATATATATTATATATATAGATTAATTTCAAAATTATATATAGAAATATATATATTTAATGAATATATATTCCCTCATCTTCCCATTATGTGGTAAAATAAAATAATAGATTGGTTATTTTAAACATATATATTTAAATCATAATTATATTTAAATAGGTTCTATTTAAATATAATTTATTTAGGGAATTTATTTTGTCACCAAGCCGAAATAAATGGAGTTCTTGTAATCAATCGATTCTATTCAAGAATTTGTTTTGATTGGGAAATCATGGGATTCTAGTAATGTCTATTTGGCATATTTATTTTAAATAAGGCTAATTAAATTTGAAATTGTTTTTAAACGATCATGTGATTATGACAATTGAGGAAATTGATATTTTAATATATAGATGTAAATTTTTTTAAAAGAGTTGATTTTTAGTAATTATTTAAATGTATATTAAAGACATAATTTGTATATGAAAAATAATAAGGAATTAAACACGATTAATTGAAATATATAAACTATTAGATATATTTTAATTAATGAGGTTTTAAATTATGTTTTGAACGGGAAATCTTAGAATCCTAAATGATATTTATGGGTACGCATTTAAATGATAATTGAATATCGAAAATAGAACTTACTCTAAAATGATTATCACTTTGGTATTGAAGAAATGAAAGTTGATGTTGATCATACGTTTTATTTAGAATATTGAATTCGATTAATTCATTTATTAATTCATGATGTACTATAGATTAAGTGTTTTAATTAACATTTAGTTAAATTATTGATGCGAATTTGAATTCAAGACTAATTTAATTAATCTAGATGTCTATTTATCAAAATGTTCTAAGTATAGAAGACAATTGAGAAGATTAGAGATAATGAATGACTTAGTTCAATCAGGTGGTTCTGATCTTTAATTATGAAACATAATTGAAGAGCTTAGAATTAACGAATGATTTATTTTAAATCGAAGGACTTTATTTGTCAAATGTGGATTTATTGATAATTTGACTTTGATTAATTATAGACTGAGCAAGTAGAGTTTTATTATTGGTTTAAATTCTTGAATGTCAGCAAGAGGATTTATGTATATACTATTTAGTATAATTGATTGGAATATGTTTGTGTTCAAGGAGAGATGAGTTTTAGTTGATTTACTTAATGCGGAGTTGAGATTAAGATTGAGTATTTGATCTAAATGATTATTGACTAAAAGTTTTATTTATAGAATACAGTGGTTAAACTTAGAAGTAATGAATGATTTCATGAAATATATGAGATTGAGTTGTTTGACTTATTGCTATAAGAGTAATTTATTTAATTCAAATTTTTTATAAATCAAGTAGATTTATTTACAGTATATGATTGTGAGACGTAGAGTGATTGATTGGTTTAATTCCAGTTCGATGATGTTATTTATTAAAATGTCTTGATGTTGGAATATGGTTGTGAAATTTAGAGTATGTGTTATGTTCTTTGCATATTTCTATGTCGTGAAAAGGAATGGGTTTGATTGATTGGATAGATGTAAGTCATGTAAACTGTGTTTGACTGGATTTAGGCAATCTGAACATTAGCGCATTTGGTTGCTCGAAATGATTTTAGTGTTTATATGTACTTTCTCAATGTTGTGGGATTAGAGTCATTGTATTGAAAGTCTTCCAGATAGAAGTTCATTTATTGGTATCAGTTGTGGTATGTGAGTCAACTTTTGATGTGTCATGGGAAAATGTGCATAGTTACACCATGTTGTTTCACCCGGTTTTCATGAACGGGGATGGTGTGTGTCTCCTTTGGATTAGGAGAGAGTTATGTAATTTGTGCCTCCTTTAGATGGAGTGGTATTTTGTATTTTGTTTTCCTCCATTGTATGGAGTGGATTATGTCACCTTGTTTCCTCCCGTGTTTGGAGAGGGCTGGACCTTGTTGCCTCCAGTGTTTGGAGAGGGTCTTGACCTTGTGGTCTTCAGTGTTGGGGTGATTATCCTTGTTTTGTTACCTCCTTGAAATGGAGAGGTCGTGTTATCTTGTTTCTTATTGTGGATTTCACCGTGTGGGTTGTCTTAGGAGAGTGGCTTGCAATGGGCATTGGTGCACAAAGTGGTGCCAAGATAACCCTTTGTAAGTTGGTTAATTGGATGATAACTAAATTAAACTTTTAGAAGCTTAGGTTGCGTGAAACATTAAACAAGATAATTTGTGCCTCGCTCATGGGCCCAAGGGCTTGTTTTAGACTTGGGATGAGACAGGAAGGCCTGGAATGGCAAGATCATCTATCTTTTCTTCACGAGAGGTATTTGATTCCACATGAGTGAGCATGGGTGCCAAGATTTCGGTAGAGGCCACCAGGATAACCCAAGGTGGGGGTCGAAGCCTAGGAAGATTCCCAGAGGATATCCCTTGACGAGCTATGCAATGACACTCTTCCTAAGTCAACAGTGTGTACTTTATATTTTTGTCATCCTTGATCTTTTCTATGTCTAGAAGAATTGTAACCTATGATAGTGTTGTGTGAGTCATACCTAGAGTTGCACGTATGACCATTCAGTCATGTGATGAGGTCTTGTATTTATTTTGTATCAATTTATTGTGGCCAATGTCTAGTGGTAGATGGTCTTGTGTAGGAATTCCTAGTTACTATCTCCTAGCACGAAGGGAGTGGAACCTTTTGGATTCCACGTGGTCAGGTGGCATGCATCTTAATCCATTGGTTCTTCTTCTTGTTCGCGTTGTCGTGATTTCCAGTTGGAGAGCTCATGGGAATTAGTTTCTTCTCATGCCTTGTTCTCTCAGTTCTTATTGTATTTCTTATCCCTCAATTGTTATCAAGGTGGAATTTGTAATATGTAATCTTTTTGTTGGAATTACCTCATTCGGGGAATGAGTGTTGTAATCTTATTGTTTAAATACTGTTAATTGAAATCTTTTGGTATTTCTTATCCTTCATTGTAATTTATATTGTATGGAATGTATGTTATCTCCTTTCCTTAAGTGATTAATGTTTCGGTTTATATTATTGTTTATTGTTGTTTGGGTTTTAAAGTAATCTTTGTCTCATGGCCTTAGAGGTGGTTGGCAATGTGTATTCATCTTACATGTTATTTGCACTTAAACAAAAATAAAAAATAAAAAATAAATTGGTGCATTTAAGTAGTGAATTGCAACTTCCTCTAGGGTTGTGTGGCAGGGCATTACAACACGAGACTCATATGCCCAAGGTGGTGCATGGCTCCCACCTAGGGGCACTCATACATCTAAGGTGGCATATGAGTCCCACCCTAGTTTTTCAATGTGAGAAAATGTCATGTTGTTAGAAAATTGAATACCGTTGTAGTTATTGTAAGGATTTTAGTTGAAATAAGCCTTGGGATCCAAAATAAAAGGTTATAGGGGCCTATTAATGATGATTTAAAGGGTCATGAATTTAAAGGGTCATGAATGTAAGGGTACTAAAATAGGTCCAAAGTAAGGGTCAAATTGTACCATCTCCAAGCAGGGAGAACAATTTTCTACACTACATTTAGCCCCCACTTTGGGAGATGCCATTACTAATTGTAAGTTATCTCCCAAACTAAAATGTTCCTGTGAAGCTTAGTAGAAACCTCCAACTAAGAGTTATCTCAAGTATGCTACATAAGAGAAAAAAAAAGAGTTCTTTCATAAGGACTATTTTGTGATTTAAGGTATATTTAGGACTTCTTTTAATCCATCATCAAGGAATTAATCTCTATTCTTAATTGATCATCAAAGCTTTAGAATGACATGGTACCAAGAAATTCTCATTAGGAATTGTATTTTATTATGTATTCCTACTAGATTACCATCTTTGAAAGGACTTGGAATCTTTACTCTCCTCAACATGAGGTATTCTATCTAGATATGTTGATGTAAGGAACATTTATATTAATAGCATCTAGAAAGCTTAGGATTCTATCAATCCCTAGCCTCTCTAGGCAAGTAACAATTTCTCTAGTGGCCTCTTAATGAACTAGTAGTCTATTTTGTGGTCTTTGAATCTATCCAATCAAGATCATCCTCTTGCCAAAGCCCCTTGGGTTCATGTTTTGAAATTGTTTAGTAGAGGAATAAAAAATCTTCAAACCCTCCTGGAAAGAACCACCAAGAATTGTCTATACTAGCCTAAGGCCAAGTTGAAATTCTTGTTATCATATCAAGATTATGAGACCTTATAGATTGTTATTGATGTCAATTTTGCAATTACAATTGAGGTAGAACTTCTTTGTCAATTGATCAACTACGAGAGATCTCTAAAAAAGTGCTCGAGTTTTGTGTATTTCTTTAAAAATTAATTAAATGGAAAAATTATTTGATATATTTTATATTTTTTCTAAAAAGAAACTATATATATATATCTCAAACAATGACACAAGATTCATAAGATAAATTTAAAAAATAATAAATATAAAGTATTTGGTTGATAGGACTATAAATATTTGTTTTTTTTATATATTTAATTGCTTTTAGTAATTACAAATTAGAAGTATATGATTGGACACAAATTCTTTATAGAGATGCTCAATATACTGTAGGCAGTATTGAAAAAGATTGCTATAATTCTTTCACATTGAATGTAAAGAAAAATGAAATAAAAAATGAGTCCAATATTTTGTCACCAACAAAGAACATTTATATGATGAAGTGAGCTATTTCTGTATTAAAACTGTGTATTTTTTGTATCAATGTTTCGGATCATACTCCATGATCTATCATCAGGATATGCAAGCACAAAAGAGAGAGAGAGAGTGATGATGGATCATGGATCATAGAGTATGATCCGAAATGTTGCTACAAAAAATTTACGCAGTTTTAATCCAGAAATAGCTCACTTCATGATCATTGACTGCAGAAACTTCATGCTTTTAACATTTATATCACTTCCATTTGTTAATTCAGTCATGGTAATAATATAATGATTATTTTCGGACATGAAAGGGTGTTCAATGCATATGCAACGCATCTGTATTAATCATTCTTTCAACAGTTTCTTTATATTTTCTAAGTTCTCAAGACTTTGGTTGCAGCTGAAAATTCTAGTAATGCAACGCATCGCATCTGTAATAATGAATTTGACTGGAATTTTATTTTATCATTTGTTAGTGGGAAGAAATTAGTGACAAAGAAAATTATGGGTGCGCCCGAAAATTTCTCAGTGGCTAGTGTTCAAAGTCTACTCAAAAGCGTGGGAAATTTGCAGAAGTAATAGAATTGAAGAGTTTTCTTAATATATACGTTGTAGAAAATAACATAGAGTAATGGCGTTCAAAATCTATTGCAGTGTGGAAATTTTGCAGAAGTAATTGAATGTCATTTTCTAATTGCCGTGTGAAGAGATTTTTGAGTGAATTCTTTTCGAGCGCACTCAGTAAGTGCTTATCTTTGTATTCGCATCACATCACATCGGTACTAATCAATTTGAATGGAGTATCGTGTAAGAAATTAGCAGTAGAAAATATCAATGACTGACTAAAATTAATCGATTTTCTACTTTGTTATTTGGAAGAGTGTGGTATACGCCTCTGTATTAATCAATTTGAATATGCGCATCTTCTATACAATAAATTTGACAACTCTTCAACAGAAAAGATTTGATAGTTCTTGAATATGAGAAATTTGACATTTTGGATGAAAATGAAAGCTACTTTTTCTAATATAAAATGAATACAATTTTTAATTTAACGTTTATTAAATTTTTAAGTGTTTAAATTAGTAATTAAAAGTTATATAAATATTTTTGTTGGTAATAAAATTTATATTTACAATTTTTTTAATGTATGGTACTTAATATCTTTGTGTATAAAAAAATCACTTTAGATGTTTTTTGGACTCATTTTTTATTTTAATTTGCTTTACATAATGTGAAAGAATAGTAGCAATTTTGTCCAGTACTACCTACTACCTATCTATAAAGAATTTGTATCCATTCATATACTTCTAATTTAGAATTAGTAAAAGAATCTAAATATATAAAAAAATATGTAATATTTATAGTTCTACCAACAAAATACTTTATATTTATTATTTTTAGAATTCATCTTATGAATCTTTTCTCAATCTATGAGATTTATATATAGTTTCTTTCCAAATCAAATATTAATTATATAGAAGAGATTGTTTCTCTTTATTTTTTTTATTTTTTTTAAATACACAAAGCTCAAGCACTTTAAAAAAATCAAGTCTAAAATAACTAGGTTGACAAGTTACCTAGAATACTAGGTCTATAGAAGATGATTAAAATGTAATTACAAATTTGGCTTGTTTCTCATTCTGACCATTTTAAGATGTTCATTCAAATGTTGTAGCTATATTGTCAATAGATTTTAAAAATAATTGAGAAAAAGTTCTAAGTACTTTTGCAAATGACAAATGATTCAAATGCTTTGCTAAGAAATATAAATATATAAGAAAAATCATCTATGATACAAATGTGTGTGGTTTCCTTATTGATTTTATATGACAAGGAAAAATCGAATCTAAATACGGTATAGAAAAAAATACATTTTATAATGAGACTAAACAAGATAAAACACCATCTGTAATCAAAAGATAAAATAAAATATAATAGTTGGTTAGTAAACATAAAAGATAATGGCATATGTGATCAACCAATGCTTAGAAAGAAAACCTGCATGCAAAATAAATATTTAACTACTTTAATTTCAAGAAATAGATCAATAGTATACAAATATGAAATACAAAAAAATCTTTGTCCAAACCTTGAGTTCTTAAATAATGATTACAATTTTTATAAATTATTTTCCATGTTTAGAGTTATTGGACATCATGATAACATGAATGGATTAAATTTATTGAATATCATTGTATAACATAAAAATTTAAATTTTATTGGTAATTATGGTAACATAAAAGGAGATGTTTGCGATAATATATAATAATCATTGTAATGTTTGAACCTCTAAACTAATGATTATCTATATATAAAAAAAAGTATGCATACTAGAATGTTTATATACTTTCTCAAAAAAATGAGATATAAAAATTATATACAGTTGTAATGCTCCAAGCTAACATGCTCCAAACAAAATCTAATGGAACAATATTTTTTTGAACACTGACAATAATGTCAATAATACAACAATGGCATGTCACACTTCCATAATAATGTGTACACATGTGTCATAATGACACAACAAGAAAGAAAAGAAGAAAACTTCACCATTGCATAAACAAGGTGGCAACAATGGAAGACTAACCACTTCTAGGATAAATCCACCATGATGAACAAATGAGAGAGAGAGTGAGGGAAACATCTACACAATGATTAGTTACTAAACCATGATCACATTATCTCAGAACACTACATTAGGATAAGATGAGAGAAACATCAATCTCTAGTCCACATCCAATAAAAATTCATAACTCTAAACACAGAGTAAAACCTTAAGATTTTAGACCAATCCATGCTCAAATTTAATCTTACTATAAATAATAATCTCATGCAATTGTAATGTTGAGATGTCATTCTCCTAACATCATGTTGGTCATTAATGAACTTAAGATTTGTGTATATAGGGTGATAGAGTTCCTACAAAATCTATTGGAAGATGGCCTAGGAAATGACATGAATGTATTAAGTTATCCAATCTTCAACCATGATAATAAAGTAGGGTATAACCATTTTTATTATTTTCTCCTTTAAATATATGTGCTTTAGAATAAAATATAATTTCTAGGTGTCATTAATTTTGATTTGGTAGCTACATGGAAATGTTAAAACATTAATGGCATCCTATGTGGTTTTATTCCTTATCACTAGAAACCACTTATAAATCCACACCTAAATGATGAACATTATTTTCAAGTGGCATAAACCCTTTTTAAGTGGTCACTACATTAAATCAAGTCAATGGGATGCTACACAAAAATATGGGAGTTTTAGACCATGACAAGTCGAGGGTCATACTACATTCCAATTGATAAGTTAGAGTATTGGGTATCAAGGGTTCAATGAAGAAGTCATGTAGATGGAGGGAAACATAAAAAATAGTCCTAATGAGATGAGAAATTTCTAGAATGTTGGAGATTAGGGTTAGCATGACTCATACCTAGTACCATTTTTAAGACATTTCCACATCTCCAACTTTGATATCTAACATATAAGTGAATTCATTGCATGGTAGACTTTTAGAGATGCATAAGGAAGAGAATTGAGGTAAAGGAATGAGAGAAAGTATAAATTTGATAAATTACATGAAGGAATCGATGGGGTTTGAGAGGTGGGCATGACAAAAAATAAGTACCTAGGGAAGGGGAAGGTCACAAATTTGAATTTGATATAGAATACTTGGTGTAAAACATTGAGTTAGGAGTTGGGAGTTGGGGATGACATGCAAAGGGTACTTGGGGAAATGAAAATCCAAAAATTTGATAGGGAAATAATGAAAGGTATTATGGGATAAGGAATCCTAAAAGTTTATCTCATATGAATGACTTAAGTGTTCCATGAATACTTTCTAGGATTAGAGGTTAGAGATGTGAAAATGATATCAAGGGAAACACAATTTGAAAATCTAATGCTTAAGATTCTCTAAGGTATGGGGTCATGATTTTGGGGCTCAAGTGGGTGGTATGAAGGTAAGGAATGGGTTGATAGTTCAACAAGAATCCTTAGAAGAATTTTATGAGGAAAGTGACTGGGATGTTAGGATTGGGTTGAAAGGTATGCCAAGATAATGGAGTTTGGAAACCCAAGAAAGACAAAGGGGAAGTCAGAGATGACAAGGATGGTATACTAGCATCAATAAATTCAAATGTTTGAAACTCTAATAACTTTAAAAAACTATTGGAAATGACCCAATAGACCTAACACACATGTGAATTTTTGGATTTTTTACAACCTTTGACACTAGAGGATCACATAGGTGATGACACGATGTAGCATGTGGATAAAATTTTGAGCCATGGAAAACCTCCTTATACTATCTTAGATTGGTTATATATGGATGGTTATCACAAATCTAATACAATGCAAGGGAACAATAATTTTGAGGCCTATAAAGTTAGGCTCTAACATTGGATCTAATTGGGGACTTGTACCTCTTATAGGAACAATGAGATCCCAACTTATCTCTAGGTGGAAAACTAAACCAGAGAACAAAATAGGATTAGTAAAAAGAAACACTTCATCTTGATTGGAACAAGTGTCAAGATTGTAAAAATATAGAACACTTGATATATACAAGACACAAATTTATAGTAACAAAACAATGTGAATCTAATGAATTGTGAATTAGAAAATTCATCAGCCCTTTGGCCAAGACCTTGAGGTGGTATGCAATATTACCAAACCAAGTTTAGAAAATTTTCATGAACATTTCATAGGCCATATACTTCTCCATATATAATATTGGACATACAACACACTAGAATATTTTATGAACATCTAAACACAATTTTAGACCTACAATTTAGGTGCTTTATGTTGAATATCTTTCCATCCAAGGAGAAAAATCTCATTCTTTAAGTCACTAATTTAATTTTTCCTCTCCTAAATCATAATGAAATGTGGATACACATTTTTAACTTAATTCATTTAATTCTATTAAAGGGTATGTGCAGGATCATGGTGCGCCAAAAAGTGGCAATATTTGTAGGGTATGTGGCTGATGAATTTTTTTTCACCCAAAATTAATGAAACGAAAAGGGTTTTTAGAGGAGATCCCCAGCTTTCCAAAAATATAAATTATGATTTAATTTGAATTTAATAAATAATTATTATTCATTTTCTATTAGAATTATGACTAAAGTCCTAATCGATAGGCTGATTGAAAAACATCTATAACTTTCAAACGGTATCGTATTTTTTGAATCCAAAACATGCGTCACATTCTATGCTTCACATACTATAGGATTAAAAAAATAAAAAATAAATTTCATGAATTTTTGACCAAGTTAAGGTGGTCAGATAGACGAGTTTTTATATTTTCTAAAAGTTGTAATAAAAAATTCATAATTAATTATTTACTTGGAAAAAAATTACAAAAAAATATGCAACAGAAGAATGTCGGACATTGAAGGACATATTGGATAATTATCACTTCACTACTACCGATTGTTTCCCCATCGTACCTTAAAGCAACCAAATCCCATCATCATGCCATAGTTGTAGAATTCCTTATTCTCACTATCGCATGATCCTTTTCCATCACTCACCTTGGCTTATTCTTTCCTTTACAATTTGTGGGGGAAATAAATTGTTAGCCTTGTCCTTGCAATGCATTTGTCTTTGTCACTTAACTATGTTATTCCTTTTCTACTTAGTTGCTTCAGATTGAGAAACAAATAACTTAGTTAATGGTTGACTTCCATTTGCATTACTTGCTTCTTTTTCCTTCATGTGTGTATCATTTTTGCATGTATCATGTGTTCAATTTTTTCTCTCATCATACACTTTTTCTATTTGTATCTCTCTTCTTCTATATGTTGTGGCTTACCTTTTTCACTTTTTATCTTGTGTTTTCCTTTTGGGGATGACACAAAGTGTAGATATGCCTTATGTCTCTTCCATGTTGACCCAAATGGTCTTTGTCATTTTCTCTTTTTTGTTTTGTGTTTTCCTTTTTGGGATGACACAAAGTGTAGAGATGCCCTATGTCTCTTCCATGTTGACCCAAAAGGTCCTTTTTTTTGTTTTATGTTTTCCTTTTGGGGATGATGCAAGGCATTAAGACCGCAATGTCTCCTTCATGCTGACCCAAATGCTTTTTCATTTTCTTTTTCCTTTTAATTTTATTTTCACTTTGTTTTCCTTTTGTAGATGATGCAAAGCATTGATACCAAATGTCTCTTCCATGTTGACCCAAAACGGACTTTCTTTTTTGCTCTCTGTGTCATTCTTCTAGTTCTATGTGCTTTGGAAAATGATAATAATTTTGAGCTGTTTCATAAAAACATTTCAGGAATGAACATACTGGCCCCAAATCCATAGATCCCTTATGTGTTTGGTGTGCTCTTTTCTTGGGGGAAACTCACTTGATCTTCATTTTTGTTGACATGATGCAGCCTAACTTCAAAACATATGACTTGGCATAGGGCTTTCCAAGTTGTCTCTCATGTCTTTTTTTCCTTTTTCATTTTCTTTTCTTTGCTACTTTAAAGTAATTGCTCACAGAATGATGTGTAGTAATTCCTTTAAAGTGGGGAGCATACATTACCCTTAATTCATTCGCATTCTTGGTTCCTAGTGTAGCCTTGTCATTCATATGATGTGTTTGTCACTTTTTGGATGACATTGGGTGTGATGTCCTTCATAAGTGTGATCTATCTTAGTATATTACATTCCTCTTGGTGGCTTGATGCAACGCATTACATCTAGTAAGTTGTGAATTTATACTATTCTTTGATTGGTCCTCTCTTGGAGACATTAGGCACAATGTTCTCTAAGTGATTGAACTTGCATGAACTTAACAAGAATCCTTTAAACATCTTTTACATTTTACATTTTGCATTTTTTCCACCTTGTATAATGCAACTTGCATGCCTGTGGTACCTTCCTTTTTGTTCATGAGTTCTAAGCATATGGAGCTTTTCTTGTCTCATGAAGCAGTAACCAAAAATTTTCCTTTGTGGAACCTTGTTAAAGTTATCAAGGGGTATAACTTTGATATGGTTGAGCGAGAAGCCCATCTAGTGGCATGATTTTTCCCCATAGCTACCTTTGTGTGTGTGAGTGCATACCAACTAGCGTGTGTATCTCCTATGTTTGGGATTTCTCACCCTACGAACAATCAGAAGTTCCATGGCCCCAGAGTTAGTATACTTGGGCCTTCTCACCCAGTGGACCATCATGTGTTATGTCACCCCAGAGTGAGTATACATTCCTAATCAACCTAGATCTAATCCACAACTAGTTGGACAGACGATTGAAGCTTCATCCGATTCTCAACATTTGTGTGTTCCTTTGTCCTTATGGTTAGTTTTCCATGGGATTTTCATCCTAGGTGCTTGATCATCCATATTGATTATTGTTATTCCTTCTTGCTAATGTAAGTGCATTTGAACCCTCCTCTCGATGTTCATGGCTACTGTAGTGTGAGTTTCAAACAAGTTCATCCTCTCACTAAAGTGGGGGCTAAATGTGTCATAGAAAAATGGCCCCTTGTCATTTTCATGGCTTTTTAGGTCTTGTTTAATTATGTTTGTTCTATTTTTCTCTAATTTTATGTTGTAACATGGCTTGAACATGCATATTTATGTACTAAAATTCAAATATTAACGTCTTGTGAAGGTGTTGTGAAGTGTTGTAAAACATTTCTACACTCTTCTAGACTATATTCATTGCAATTCACCTAAAAATCACATTTCATCACTAATCAAGTCCTATTTTGAAGTGTTGTAATGTCTTGTAACAAGATTTCATGCTTTTCTAGGCATAATTTCCCAATTTAAACCTTTCTTATGCTTTATTTGACCCTTTTATGTCCTTATAAGCTTTAATTAAGTGTATTTTTTAATGTAAGCTTGACAAACAACATTAAATACAAGATAATTCCTAACACCCATTTTTAGGTCCTAGGTGGGACCCATTCACCATGGGTGGCAAATGAGTCCCCCTTGGCTCCAAATTCAAAATATTTTAAATTTCATTTTGGGTTTTTATTCAAAATCACTTGATTTTGGCCTGTGATAAGGTATTAACGGGTTACTAATGAACAAGAATGTATAAATAAGTGTTTTTACATCCATTCTAAGCCCATTCATTAATTCAAGCATTCATCAAGTTCACTCATTCAACTATTCACTCAAGCATTCAAGCACCTTATAACATCAAATCAAGCATTATTCAAGCATTGTGGAGCATCCATTGATACAACTTTAGATTTTCATCAACAAGGGTTTGGTAAGTTGATAGCATTTGCATGTTATTTTTTTTTATTCTCTTACATTTCACTATTTTATTAAGGGTTTGATTACCAAAGTGGGGTTTGACCAAGGCAAACCCCTATTTTCTAACCCTCAACCATTTTTCCCCTCTTGCATGTGTGTTTGTAGACCTTTGTATGCAAATTTAACAAGCATTTAGGTGATTGAAGATTGGTCAACAAGTCAACTAGGTGCTTCAAGTCAAATCATTCATATTTCAAGCTTGGGGAAGGTTTTTTGTTTGTTTCCTACAGAATTGACTTCGGTAACCCGACAAGAAAACATTTCTAGATTTGGTGTTGTAGAGTTGTCTCCTGATTTCTCAGAATTTTGGGAGATGACTGATTTGGCACCAGTGGTGAATTATTCTCACCTTAAGACTAAAAATCTAAATTTTATTAGATTTTGGATCTCGACAATAAAAAATTTGGTTCTCAACAAATTTCACCAGTAGCGAGATTAATTCGCCACCCTAGGAAAATGAGTCCCATTGTTGATTTTTAGTAATTTTATACATCATCAAGGACATTCCAAATTCCTCAAATCTTTCCCAGGTGCACTCTGATTCAACCTTTCTCTATATTTTTTGCATTCATTCATCTTTTAGTTCATTGTTTGCATATCATAGTGTGTTTTCCAACATAGCTTAGATCTTAGTTTTGCATTCATAATCAACCATATAGATCACTTAATTGCACTTAGTTCCATTCATTTAGCTCAAATAACATCACACATAACATAATTTTAATGAAACCCTTAGCATTTTTGGCACTACCTCTCTCCTTTTAGGTGAAAAACCCTAAAAGTGCTAGAGAAGTGCATTGGTGCCAAAAATCTATGGTTCAGTCTCATCAAGGATGGGAGTGTTGGAGGTGGATGAGGACTGGTTTTGGAGGGACAATTCAGAAATTTTCTTTGCTTTAAACTTTTGATAAGCAATGAAAAATAAATCTTTGCGAGGTGTTATGGGTTCCATGGGCTCATGCCAAAAGGCTTCTAAGGAGAAGTTTCCTTTAGAATAAAAAGGGTTAAAGTCACTATGGTGAACAGTGAATATGCCATTATCATGTGGAAACTTTAAACATTTGTGGATGACTAAAGGGATAAGTTTTATCAAGCAAAGCCATGGATGGCCTAGCTGTAGGCGAAACTGATCCGATTGGGGAATGATAAAGAATGTAACATCCAATGTCTTAGGTCCTATTTGTAATGGAAGAACAATTGATGCTATCATAGGGAATGCAAAGCCATTGTGTGTTTTGATCCATGCTCTTAGTTTGACATAATAATCTTGATAAATATCATGTAATACCAAAAATTCTTTAGTGATCACATTCTCGACACAGGCAAGATCTATGAGTATCCCATTAGTGGGATTATCATAAATATGACCGGCTATGTAAAGAGGACCATTGAGAAGATTCGAAAGAATATCCTTAGAAGAGAAAGTAATATAAATATTTTTCTTAGGTTGGCCCTTACGAGGGATAGTGTCTATTGCTCTTACCATTTACTTTATAGGATTAATAGTAATGGTATCTAGAATAGGATTGAGATGTTCAATAGCTTTATGAACAATCATCACATCATTGTTTTTAGTTTCACTGGCTTTGACGAATGACACATTATTTTTAGGCATCAGATTGGTAAAATTTGCAAATTTTGATTGGGTGGGGCAACGGATGTATTGCCTTTAACATTAACATTTGAAATAGATAGATGACCAGAATCAATGAGGCCTTGCACTATGTTTTTAAGATGCTTACACTATTTTGTGTCATGTCCATTTTGTCTATGATAATGGTAATAAGCGTTAGGTTGAAAGGCTAGAGGAAAATTTTAGTTGGATCCAATGGTTTAACAGTAGGTAAAAAAATCATTTGTTTCTATATTTAAGCTGGGTCATTATGTTATGAAGAGTGTCTAGTAATGGTGTAAAATGTCATTTTGGATCTCCATAACTATAAGGTATCATGGCTTTAATAGCCGCTACTTGGTTGTTGACCAATTGAGTTGGTTTTTGAGGGGGATTGAACTATAAGAACCCTTTGTTTTGTTTTCGAAATGGTTGTGAATTGTTTGAAGCACTATATTTAGATTTTTCAATTCAGTTGGAAGTGGACTTTGCATCACGACTACTAACAAATTGTTATAATCACAAAGGGATGTACACAAGTGCATAAAGGAGGTAAATTTCATCATGGTCAATCTATCCTAAATGTGACTTTGTAAATTTTTAATGAACATCTTTTGGAGATGTGGATTAGGAATTTTGACATCGAGTTGGGCATAAAGTGACTGATAGCGTGAGATGAAATCAGTTACTTTTTCATCCACATTTTGTTTGCATCTCATTAAATCAACCAATGTCTTCTTTGGAGTCATATGCACTTGAAAATGAATTATGAATGCATCAAATAGTTCATTGAATGACCAAATTGAATTATTGGATAAGGATGAAAACCATTCTAAGGTAATGTCTTTTAAAGTCCTAGGAAATAGTTTGGCCAAAAATTTATCGTCAAGGACAAAGTCACTGAACAAGGTTGTGTAAGAATTAACATGATTAGTAGGATCACCCTTTCCTCCATACTTCTCAAACCTATGCATGTCTATTCCTTGTGGCATCGATGTTCTTATGATTTCCAAGGAGAATGGGCTACTTCAAAGATAATAGGTGGGTGGTCCATTCTGGTTTTAGTTGATGGTGGATATTTGTTTTTGCATGGAGGAGACGGTTTGGAAAATTTGTGTGATGAGAGGGTCAGTGTAAGTGGTATGAGGTGGAAGGGAAAGTGGTAATGAAGTGTATGTAGTGATAGGGAAAGTGAATGGAATGCTAATAGAGGTAATGGTGGAAGAGGGGAGAACATTTGATGCCACATAAGAATTAGGAATGCTAGCAGGAATAGTCAAGGAAGGAATCACATTGCTAACCTATTGCATTGTGGTTGTGACTTGTGGTGTAGTGTAGGTAGGTCTAGATGCCACTGTGGAAGGAGGAGGAGTGTTAAGTCCTCCTTGACTAACCACAATGTATGTTGATTGGGATGTGCAAGGAGCATGTTTGTTGTATATCTTAATAATTCATTTCATAATGTTTAAGCCTTTGTCACTTTCAATTAGGCTATGGATATTTTCTATAGTAGGAATTGCAGTGGTTGAAATGTTTTCAAGACACAAGTTTTGTTGCAAATGTGCTAAATCCTCATGAATGTTAATGACTTTTTCTTGTGGAATGTGATCATTTTATGTGTCAACTTGCACATGATATTGGAAGGAACAATATTGCTAAAGGTAGGGTCCATGCCAAATGCACTATTGTCAATACCAGGAGTAGTAGCTCGAGACAACCCAACGTCCACAATGAGTGTGTTATCAAGGGATGCCATGAGTCCTAAATTTATTCTCACTAAAGTATTATCAATAGGGCACCAAACACTCATACAAAGGCTACTAAAGGTGGGGTGGATGCAAATGAAATGAAAACTAGGAGTAATAAAATGCTAATAACATAAATTCTGGAAACTGTAATAGAGATGTAATAAAAAAAGATAGAAATGTGGAAAATAGATAGAAAATGCTAAAAATAATAGTGTAAAATGTGCAGGACTAAGTCACCTAGTGTGGAAAATTAGTCCCAATGAGGATTTTTTTGTGATTTTTTTAGAAATTTTGAATGCAATTTGATGTCCTTTAGATGCAAAGATGCAGCTTCAGTATGAGAATTCAAAAATTTATTATTTTTCAAATGAAATAAGATACAAAAATGAAAGCAATATGAGGTTTTTCACTAATGCAATTTTTAAAACCCTAGGATG
>VDFB02001517.1:168486-274776 GCA_007258455.2 Sequoia sempervirens | reverse complement strand
TTTGTTAAAACCCTAAAAAGCACCCTAAACCCTAAATGCACCCTTATGTTTGTTATTTGACAAATACAACTTTATTTCACACAAATTCATTCTTCCTATGCCATTTTTGCATTTTGAAAGGTAGCTGGTTTTTTTTTAAGGAAAATAATTGCAAACCACCTAATTTCACTCTTTTTTTTTTGAGGGAGAATAATTGCAAACTACCTAAGGAGCAAGACAAATTGTACAATAATCCCACCACATATAGTTATAATTTGTATTCCTTTTCATCAATTGTACTTCTTGTTGAGTTTATGTTTTTTGATTTGCTGATTTTATGGATGCAGAGTTGTAAATGTCTGAATTAATTTAGTACTTGCCATATTGGCTTTTTATATGAGGAGTACAATTCCTGGCTATAAAAGCTTGTACTGTGTTTATTGCAAATCTTGTTCCATAAAAGTGGCTAGAGAATTTTGTATGTAGAATGAATTTATTTGTGATTTTCCCATGTATAGGCATTTGCTGAAATGAAAAGTACATATTTTGAGTTGAAATGACCTTGCTGATGTGTTTGTTTTGTTAATTTGGAATATGAAATGCTCATCTTGCAGGAAGAAAATGATGATGAATACGAACAAGAAGGGGATGCAGTAGATGAGTTTGACAGTGATTTTGATGATGATGTAAGTGTATTTGGTTTGGTTTGGCAGACTAACTTATTTGAGTGAAGGATATCTTTTTATATTTGGCTTTCCTTTTGTTCCACATTTCAGGAACCTGTAGCAGATGAAGAGCCTGCAGAGGCTGGCTGAAGAAAGGTATTTTTTATTATTGATTTGTCATTTGCTTTCACCTTTAAGTATGTGGTGTCATTTATTATTGAGTGCTTCACATGATTTTGGACTAGATACTCATATTTCTCTTGTTGGTGATCTATGCTATATAGGACTGTCAAGAAGAAAAAGTTCCTGCTGGGGTCAGGTATCAAGAAAAAAAGCAAAAAGAGGGTTTTAGCTTCTTTAGAGATTTCCCCTGAAAACACAGAATATTCTGCCCATGAATCAAAACCTTCCCACTCCAAAGATCAGGAGACTGCAGTTGATCTGGAAGGAGAGAAGACAGTTAGAAAGTCTACAAGAACAGCAGTTATTGTGCGGCAAGCTGAGCGAGATGCTCTACGGGCAGCTCTACAATCATCAATAAGGGTTGTTGTCTATCATTTGAATTTAGCATAAGAAGCACTCTCCAAGCTCATTTGCTTACTTCCATTGCTAATCATGCTTGTATAATTTTTATGGATTTCTCTGCTTCAAAGTTATAAAAATAAAATTGTGCAATAAATCCTTGTTTACAAATTTCATATTTCTGAATCAATAAGATATATTTGGAAGCACAAACTATTCAATGTAGTTTGTAATTGGCAAGATGTGTAGGCATCACATAGTGCAAAGGTTGGAAATAGACTGGAATATCCGATACATTATTACTGACTTCATCATCCTCCTTACATGGATATCTGCTTTGTTACCATTGACTTATTGTGCTTTATATCATTGCACTGCAGTTTGAAGTTAGTATAAGATGTGTTTGCACTGTTTTTGGTCCTGTTGGAACCTTGAAAATCCTTGGTTCTGGTAGATTTTGTCTTGTGAGGCTATTTAGTTTGCTTTCCCAGCTGCAGTCCATAAGTTGAGGTGGCCTATGGTGATGTAGCAGGACCTGTATGGCAATGTTTTTACCCAGATGATGCTACAGGTTTTGTTCAGTTGGGATATTTTGTAGGTGACTTGGTATTGGTGATGTATCTTGATGTTCAGAAAGGGGACATTAATGAATGTGAAACATTATAAGACCTGATTTACGAGGGATTTCGGGCCCAAATTTATTCTGTAATTCTTTGGTGCCATTTTTATCCTTAATTACTCCAAGTTGGGAATAGATGCAGAGTGTTTCTAGCATCTGGTTGATAGTATGCTTTGATTCGAGATGTTAATTGAGGTACTTCAATTATACACACAAGGATTTTAGAGGGCATGATAGTAGTTGATCTCTTGGCAGTGATTTTGAGATGCCTCAATAACTGATAATCGTTCATGTGGATTAACAACAGTTGCAAAATCGTTTCATTACCAGATCATGATGTTAGCATGCCACTCGTTACATGAAACCTGACTTCTCCATACAAATGATCACCATGCATAACAAGCTGTTGCTCACACTTGGTCAAAGATTGTTGAACAATTTTACTTAAACCTCATGCATGTCTTCCTGCACTACAACCTAACAATACCAATGGCTTACAGTGGTAGAGTCAAACACTTAATTGAATTTAGCTGCATGTGAAAACTCTGAGCATCCCTTCGAACATCACCATGCTCCTAGTCATTACCGCATGTACTCCAAGAGTGCCACAAATACACTTGCACTGTCATACACATTTGTGTGACATATTAGACAATTATGTGGTTGTGAGTTCTTGTATGACTTGCAGTTGGGAACATAGCAACACTGGACTTAGACAAGCCTCCATGGTAAAAAGCAACATCTGAAACTTTCCACAACTAACTCTGCACATCATATAATCCAACAGTACTGCAACTGCACTTGCACTGCCGTACACACTCTAGTTATTAAAATATTAAATGTAATATTAATGGTCATCTTAGCTTTAGTTAGTCATCAATTAATGTTTAGTAACTTTAGTTGTTTTAGCATCTTTCTGATTTCTGCTTTAAGTTAGCTATAGTTAACGATTGTTTATTTTTAGAAACATCATCTTGTAAATTTCTTTATAAGGAGCTTTCATCTCCTTTTGTAATTACACAATTATGAATATCAATTATCTTTTCATGGTATCAGAGCTCAGGCTTGAATCTGATTAGTTTTAGTTGATTTTTTTAAAATAAAAAATCAAAGAAGTTTTTTTTTTGTTCCTGTGTGCGGGTATCTGATGTTTGTGGGCAGTTCGCTGTTTGTAAAAAGTCGAGGGTTTGGCGGTTGTTTTTTGGGTGATTTACAAAATCGTGCCTTTCTGAGACTCATGGAGTTTCCTCAGTATTACTAGTGGACCTGATTTCCAGTTTTTATTGGCAGCTTGAAGGGTTTTTTTTTGAACCAGTTTTTGACAGGGTTTTCTGGTTGACATAAAAATTCTGCAAAGAGTTTTTCAATTTTTTGAAAAATTGCTTACGAGAGTTTTGAAAATTTTTCTTTAAAAATTTTGCACTTCAGAAGTTTTTTGAGGACTTTTTCTGAAAAAATCTTATTTTTTCAAAGTTTTCGAAGGTTTTTCTGAAAAATCTTACAGTTCATGAGTTGTGCTAGCTGATTGTTCAGAGTTTGTGCCAGCTGATCACAGAATTACCTCATTTTTGGAAAATGGGAGGGATGGCTGCTTTGTCCAACGTCATGTTGGAAAGTACGTAGAGGTTCAATGGGAAAAGTTATAATTCTTGGAAGCAGAGGAAGCTCATAGTTTTCAAGTGCTGATGTCTTGATTTGATTGTTTTGCGGGAAAGGATCTGTAATCGTGAGGCGGTTATGTTTCTCCAATTATCAGTCATCGGTGATATGTTTCTAGAAGATTATGGGTAGGCTTAGTTTTTGTTTGTACAATGACCATTAAGGGAGGGTATTAAAATATTAAATGTAATATTAATAGTCATCTTAGCTTTAGTTAGTCGTCAGTTAATGTTTAGTAACTTTAGTTGTTTTAGCATCTTTCTGATTTCTGCTTTAAGTTAGCTTTAGTTAACGATTGTTTCTTTTTAGAAACATTGTCTCGTAAATTTCTTTATAAGGAGCTTTCATCTCCTTTTGTAATTACACAATTATGAATATCAATTATCTTTTCACTAGTGACATGGTTAGACGATATGCAGTTATCAGTTCTTGTTCAAATGACTTGGGATTGCGAACATAGCAACATTGGACTTAGACAAATCTCCATGGTAAATTGTAACATTTAAAACTTACTGCAACTAACTCTGTAGCTGTTTACCAGTTTGCTATAGAACTCTTGATCCTGAACTTGGAGCAAGCTCACCAAGTTCTTCCATGGTAAATTGTAACATTTAAAACTTACTGCAACTAACTCTGTAGCTGTTTACCAGTTTTCTATAGAACTCTTGATCCTGAACTTGGAGCAAGCTCACCAAGTTCTTCCACTGGAAACTGTATCAGGAACTCTTTCCAAAGTTCCAACATGTTGAACACCAGATTAACCATTAAGTGTGGGAAAACAAGTATCAATCATCCTGATTAGGTGTGCTTTTTTCTTCGGCTATATATGATGGTCTAATTCTCCAAGTCATGGTCTTTTGCCAAATTTATGCATCTGTATTTCCAGTTTTGTCTCAAGTGTCAATAACTGTGTCTAGGTTTGGAATATTTCTGGTTTTTGTCTGTAAAATGTTGTGAAAGCAATTAATAGGAAAATCTCTTTGTATTTACAAATTTTGCATGGGCAGCATGGTATTTCTGGATGTATATGTTATATTCCTCTCGGATCACATTTGCTGATCTGGTAATCTTTGATTAGTTTCCAGTGGTCTGCGTGGGCTTCCTGCAAAGAAATGCTTAACATTCGGATATAAAAATGCTTGTCAAAATAATCATAAGGAATACCTTGGATAATTTCATGTATTATTAAGTATTTTGTTTATGCATGATGTTTTTAATTCATGGAATCTTGTTACAAATGAATTTGCAGCAAGACTGATTGAAGTTTTGGACAATTTCTTGTTCTCACATTAGAGGTTTATTACATATTCTTGCATACTTTCTAGATTTTAGACTCTATGACTAGTGGATAAGGAATTGGTCATATAAGCAACCGATTATATTCAAAATTTTCAAATATTTGTCTGTCCATTAATCTTTGCTGGGTACTTTATTGCTCTTTGTGTTATATCAATCTCTAGGAATTTTACTTCTGTTGCATTTATAGACAGACTGTGTTAACCTAGTTTTGTTGTCTGTTATTTTTAGATCCTTGCCTGCAATCTCAGGAAATTAGTGTGAATGGCGATTCAATGGGGTTAGCCGCTAGAGTATGGTTTATCTTTTGCCGTCTAGATACCTTTTCCTTCAAATCATATTGGTGGATCTCATGGGAATGCCTTTCTCAGTTTAGCAGAACCTATAGTGTAGAGGAGCCACTCATTCTTGTTGGTTGGCCAAAGTCCACCTACAGTCTGATCATGAGCTTTACCTGAGTATCTGACTTGAAAATTCCCTAGGAGTTAGTCCTTAGGTGGTTCTTCTAGAATTGCAGGGTGCAATTTGGAGCGCCAACAAAATGTACATACTGATTCGTTGTCGCTTTATTGGATTTAAAGAAAGCACAAATGTAGAGTTGGATATCTGCAACAACTTGACATTTGTAAATAATCTGAAGCCACTGCCAGTAAATAATTCTAGTGAAAAGTCTATTCTGGTGCGCTGTTATCTGGTGGCAACCAGAAGTAATTGCAATAGGGATGATTCAAGTTAAGCTCTAGAGTGCACACGGATCCCTAAATCCCCCCTTTGCACTTGGTCCTGTTGTGACCTTTTCACACATAACCCCATTCAAAATGGGGACCCCCTAATTTTTGCTCCATTTGAGTCTTTTGGCTTTGGTCTTGGGTGGTTTTGCGGTAGTCTCTCCTAATTCCTTATGTCTTTCTGGGGATGTACCCATCTTTTGGCCCAACTTGGAATTTTGGCTAAGTTTGGAGTGTGTTTTGTCGGATTAGGGTTTTCTTTCTTTAGGCTTAGTTTGGGGTCAAATTGAGTAAGTAGATTGAAATCTGAGTTTGGCACAACAATCAAGAGGCTTTAGGCAGGTTCCCATTAAAATTTCACTGAATTCTGACAACTTACTATTTTTAGTAAGTACTCCATTTGGGACCTTTCCCCTAGGGTTTTGGAAATTTTATTCACATCACTAAGTTTAAACCCTTTCAGAGGACTTGTTGGCAAAATTTGAACGAATTCCGAGAATTTACTATTTTTAGCAGGTCCACTTTTAGCACGTATGATGTCACCCGAGCAGTTCCAATATCTTCAATTTCCAAAGCAGAGCAGTATGTAACAGAAACGGCGTCAAACGAAGGTCAACAGAAGCACATGCAATGAAATTAGGGTTTCCTACTTTTATGCCTAAAATGAAGGGCAAATCTCGAGAAAAACTGAAAACGGATGTACCCATTGTGATCGGAATCTTCCAACGAGTCTACTGGTAAGATTTGAGCGCGATCCGCACACTTACTATTTTTAGTAAGTCACTTCCAGAACAGGGCCTAAAATAGCAGGTGAGCGCAATAGGCAGGTGTGAACAAGTCAGTCAAGTCATGAGGACCACGTTGAGCGAATATCAAGTCTTGAGGAGTTGAAAATTCATGAAAATCACAAAGACTTCAGAAGTTACTAAAAATAAAAAGTGAGGATGAGCAAGTTGAAAATTGCCTAAGTATTAAAAACGCACTTGTAATGTAGGCATGAAAATTTTCCAAGTCCAACACTCCTCAAGATCAAACACACATCTCAAATGCGCCCTCAAGGAAGTTTGATGTTTGAAAAATGTTCTAAGTATGGGGAAGTTGAATGAACCCCACTCAAATGCGCCCTAGGAGAGGAGTCAAAATGTGCCTAAGGCATTGAAGATAAAAAGCACACAAAAGGTCTCAAA
This sequence comes from Sequoia sempervirens, assembly GCA_007258455.2. Taxonomy (NCBI): domain Eukaryota; kingdom Viridiplantae; phylum Streptophyta; class Pinopsida; order Cupressales; family Cupressaceae; genus Sequoia; species Sequoia sempervirens. The sequence continues at coordinate 268,121 of VDFB02001517.1, read as the reverse complement.
TGCGCCTAGACCAAGGGGGTCTAAATGCGCCCCAAGATGAATGAGGTAATATGAAAAGATTCTAAGGCATGGAAATTCCCTAAGACACCTCTCAAAATGCGCCCAACATAAGAGGTGAAATGCGCCTAAGAGAGAGGTGAAATGCGCCTAGCACTCAGGTCAAATGCACTCAACTCAAGGACATAGTGAAAATTTGTCTAAGGCATGATACGGATAGTAGGACTCCTCAAATGCGCCCAAGGAGGTAGTATGATGGATGGAAATTATTCTAAGGCATAAACGAGGACATGACCCCTCAAATGCGCCCTAGAAGAAGATGGTGAAATGCGCCTAAGCATCAAAGTAGAAGGGTCTCAGCGTGCCCAAAGAAGAAGATGAAAATGTTCTAAGGCAAACGGAAGTATAAGATGAAGAGAAGTGCGCTCAACACTAGGTGAAAATGTGCCTAGCACAAGGTGGATGAAATTTCTAAGGCGTGAAACAAGATGCATGAGGAAGTTGAAATGTGCCCTACACAAGGTGAGTTAAAAAAACGCCTAAGGCATGATAGAAAAATGTCTAAGACATGGTGGTAAATGTGCCCAAGCAGGAGTATAAGATGCGCCTAAGGCAAGATGCACAAGGCAAAAAAAAAATTCCTAAGGCAATGAGAAGAAACAACACCCCCTCAAATGCACCCTAGGTATGGAGATCAAGTGCGCTCAAAGATGAACACGACAACGTGAAAAATTTCTAAGGCATGAGTTGAAATGAACACGTAAGATGCTAAATACGCCTAAGGCACTACGTGAAAATATTCTAAGGCGGGAAATTTTAATGAGTTAAATGATTCTCCATGAATATTTGAAATAATGAAATGTTACAAGGAGTTAAAATGGGAAAATTCGAACTTTGCAAGGGAAAGAATCTTCAACAAAGGAAAAGTTTATGACAAACGAGACCCGTTTTGGTGACAACTCGCCCATCACCTCTCCAAAATTGGAAATTGCCAAGTAGTGGAAGGAGAAATTTAATGAGCTTGCTAAAAAAAACTCCCTCACAAATTAGCAAGATTCTTTAACATGATTATTTAAGCCATGAAGATTTTCATTTTTTCTCACCATTTGCAAGTACGAAGTTGTGGCTCTAAAGGTGAGAAGAAAAACGTTGAGGTGAAGCTGCTGAAGTGAGCAAGTCAAATCAGCAAGCTAGGTGCTAAGGGTGAAAATTTTAAGTGCCATAAGTAATACTGTTGGAAGAGTGTTGAGGTTTGGAGTTTGGAATTTTAATGTTGAAGCTCCATATTTTCGAAGTTTGCTTCACATTTTGGCTATCCCGAGGTTATTTATTTTCTAAGTTTAAATTTCAATGCATATCTTTTGTTTTGCAGGATGGTTGAAGTAGGCAGAGGAGTAGCTACAAAGGTCAACATAGCTGCAGGCAAGGTTGCCAATGCTGAGTCAAGCAAGGCCAATATATCTAGGCAGGCGGTGATAAAGAAGCTGAGCAAAACATTTCTTCTAGAATCCAAGTTTACATCGAAGTTGGGAGAGCTAAGTGATACGAATCTCGGTGCATACAACCTTGGAGCACTCAGAGGTCGGATGTACGGGATAGGTGGCCATCCTCCATCGGTCATGACACATCAAATTATGAAGAGTGGACTTTATGCAGCTGCTGGTTTTCCACCAGCTATCTAGTGTCCAGAGTTAATCATGGAATGTGCCAACTGCTACAAGCTGGAGCGAAGGACTATTGTTTCCTCTGATGGCAAATTGTTTGCCAATCTCACGCCTAAAGCCATCGGAGAGGAGTTTGGAATCCCCACTTTCGATAGGATGGTATATAGAATAGGGGAGAGGGTTGAAAGGATGTATGCCTCTGCGCTGGCATGCTAAATTCTGTTTGGATGCAGAAGCCCAGGCCTCCTTGCACCAAGCTCCCCAAGCAAATTATTTCAGATGATGTGAAGCAGGAGTATTGTGATCTAATAATGATGCTCAGCCGAGTGAGTGGAAGTCCTCAATCGTACATCTTCGAGCCGTGGATGTTCTTCTACATCGGGATTGTGCTGGAAGGGAAAGACTGTGTGGATTGGGCAAGGATGATAAGTGATAATCTAGATGAACAATTCAGGAATTTGAGGAGAACTAAAACTTTTTACATGAGCTCATATGTAGTATACATGTTGGCTCGAATGACTAAATACAGGGGAATAACTTATAAGGAGCCGATTGGGTGTGGTCTTGAGCAGTTCAAAATTTACGAGGCTTGTCCACAATTGCACCTGAGCAACACCTCCAGCTACAAAAGAGTGAACGATGCCTTCACAATGCACATAGCCAGGACTCTTCAGCGAAGGATGCAACAGAGGATATCAAAAGAAGCTCAGGAGTTGATCGAGGAATATGGGTATTGGTTTATCCAATTTCCAAAATTCACTTATATCGGGCTGCAGGGGTTCACATCATATCCTTATAGATTGCCAAGTTACCCCATGGATAGAATGGTGATGTTAGAGATATCTAGGCAGCTCATTGCCTATGATAGAATTCAAAAAACGATGAAGAAAGGAGGATTGGACTTCCCGATCATCATGGGGAATTCAAACAAAGTTTGTCCCTCCTTGCAGGTAGCCAAAGAAGCTGAGGGTGAGCTACAACTTTTCCACCTCTCATACCACACCAACAGGGAGGATTTTGATCCTTATAACAATATCAAAATGGTGCAGGGTGTGGAATATAGGCACAAGGCGCATATTGAGGACTTCTAGGCCAATGCGGTGGATGAGGCTGAGGTTAGAAGGAGAATGTTTTCTAGAATACCCTTGAAAATAATAAGGGAATGTGAGATTGTTCCAGTTTCAGATCAGGTGGATGAGGACATGAATGTTATGCAGCTAGACTATGAAACAATAAGAAACACAACGGTCCCACTACCCGATTGGTCAAAACCGGAAATCACAGACCTAGATACATTATGCATACCGGTTTTGACATTCACTAGAAATTGGGTAGAAAGGCATGTGAATAGACTTAAAAGCAGATCAGTCCCCCTCACTTACAATTTGATGGGTAACCAAAGGCCGCCAACAACTAGAAAAAGGAAACAGGTCGCCCAAGCTTCAGAACCACGGAGGGAGGTGCAGGTTCAGCAGGTACCTCAGAGGGTAGAGGAAGCATCATCCACGCCATCGCAGACTTGCTCTTCGAGTATGCAAGAGGTCTCATTGTTTGCAGACTAGAAAAGTAGATTGAATGAAGAGCAAGAATTTCAGGATGTGAACTAGCCACCTCTTAGAGAGCCAGATAGTCAAAGTGTCAATGCTCCTAGGAATGAAAATCAACAAGAAGAAGCGGAAATAGAGATAGACACCTGCTTCTAGCAGTTGATTGAGATAGCTTTGGAGGAAGAGACCGCTACGAGGCATGATGCTCAAGGTTTAGGAGAAAATATTCAGCAGATGGAAATTGATGAACCTTAGCAGAATATTGTTAGAGAAGTACATGGAGAAGAAGCGAGAGAGGAACAACCGCTTATTATTTGTGACTCGCAGCAGGCAGTACTAGATTGGCTCAGGGAAAGAATGAGAAGGGATCCTGTTGAGGAGACTGACCCGACAATTGAAATGGAGGAATTCCTCAGCAGAATCAGTGGACCGCCAGAGAAGAAGAGGGCCAGAAAGTTCTCGAAGATATCTACAGATAAGTTTGGTTCTCGCACACTCCATGTGGCTGTTCCCAGGGTAGAATGTGACCGAGATGAGGCGATCTCGGAGAATTATGTGGTCACTACTGTGGAGATGGGCCGCCCTATAGGAGCTCAAATAATTGAAGAATGTGACAACTCCTATCAGGCTCTTAAAGACAGATTGCTCCAGACAGAAGGGAAGTATAAAAGATTGAAGAAAGAGCATTAGACGTTGATTGGCTATGTGCGACACTTAACCCGTCCGTGTGGGCAAGAAAATCCAGCAGTTGATCTTTTAGCTGAGCTTCTGAGGGAATCAATCAATAGCCTAAAAGATTTAAAGAAGATGGCTTAAGAAGCAGATAAGTGGGTTGGCAATGTTTGCGCGGAGGCAGAAAAGTTCATGGAGGACCTCGCCCATTCTTTTCAGCAGGCGTCCAGTATTCTGACGCGCATGGGTAATGTTGATCTGACTTGGAGTGAAACCCACATTTATTAGGATAAAACTGTCCCTTGCTTGGCAGCTCTAATGCATATGCCCATACAGATTTTGGTAGGAGGAGTGATTCAGGAGGGCGATAGATATGACTTCCCCAGTTGGTATTCCTCAATAGTCACAGGTCGAGGCTTCTTCGATGCAACTCAGGTAGAATCAGCCAGAGTTAGAAAGGCCATGGAAAATATTCAGGAGGGAGTCTTGAACACACTTGAAGCATTATTCGCTAAAAGGTTGATTTGAGAGGAAATGACTACAGATGGCTTGAAAAGCAGATTGGAGCCTTTCTTTTCAAATGTAAGGTCATTTTCCCAAGTAGATTTTGAAAATATTTCGACCTTCTTCAATATCATTCAGAGCACTCAGGATGCCTTAGTTGCTTGGGGAAAATCTTGTACTCGGTAGGGGCAGGCGGTCACGGTGCTTGAATTTCAGCTTAATCATATTCCACCCATCTTAGTTCAGGAGGTTGAGGTAGTATTGACTAGATTCATCGGGTTTGTGGTCAAAGAGAAAGAAAATGGGAACGCCTTCTTGGATGATGATCTTCTGGATGATAGTGGGCATTAAATGCTCATAGTGGTGAGGGGAGATAGTGGGCATTATGTGCTCATTTATTACCCACTCCACTTTGTGGCCGTTTTTAGGGAAAAGCTTGAATAAGGCTTATGTGGCTCAATCTAAGCTGTTCATTGTAATTGAATCTGAACCGTCCGTTGGACCGAGCCAGCTATAAAAGGGGCACCCCCCCTCATTTGTAGGGAAGGAAGGAAAGTTTTCAACTGAATGCTTTGTAAGAGATTGTTGTGAACACTACTATAATAAAAAGAGTTGTCATTGCTTGTGATTTCATTTTTTATTGTGGGTAGCTAGCAAGGTTTCTTCATCCTTCCAATTAGCATAGAATCTTAGAGTAGAACTTAGATAAAGTAGAATAGATTTTATTTCATGCAAGTAGATGATTGTGGAATGTGGTGATTTATTTGAGCAAGCTTCGCTAGTCCATAACACTAGTGGGCTCATTGATGGTGGGTTTGCCTTGTGTGGTCAACTAGAATAGTTTGGACCTAACTTCGGTTATGAATTACATGTTGGTATGCGTTGTCGTGATGGCGTCTTCGTGCTAATTTGTAACCTAAATACCTCTAGTTCACTCCTTTGAAGATTGCACCAGTTTTGTGGAAGCTATCCGAGGTGAGGCAAAACAAAGCTTGGTTGAAGTTTGTGAGATTTGATCACCATGTCCCGCGCCTAGGGTAGATTAGAGTTTAATTCAGCATTCTTTGGTTAGTTTAGGAAACCTGGGTGTCATTGGTAAATCTTCCTAATCTTGAAAGTCCCTTTCTCTCGAGTGAACAATTGTTTAAGTCCCCTTGAAATACCAACAAATCACATCAAACCAACTGAGTCTACGTCCATTGCATGAAGGAACCTTGGAGTTGAATGCATGATCTTTCACAATCTTAGCATGCAGGAGATTTTGATCAAGAGAGGATAGAGTGACCGTTGGAAACTTTACTCTGTGTTGGTGTGGTCATACAACAACCATCAATAGGTCCCCCGTAAATGCAGTCACAATAATGCATACTACACTGGTTGAGTAAGTATATAAGTTGTAAGTATTTTTTTTTGAAATATTACTTGTAGTCTTGTACCATAGTTATGAACTTTGGTTTTGCCAAAAATATACCAAAAATTGACAATTTAGCAAAATCTTTTTCAACTAAATTACATTGATTTATGATCCTTCAAATGTTTGTTACAGTAGCAAACATTATAGCCCTAAAAAACAACTTATTGAATTACTTCTGAGAAATTTAGTTTCACTTCCTGGAGCGTATATATTTAAACATACTCCAACTCTGCCTACACTAAGATTGCTGTGACTGGCTCAAAACTTGATTGACAATTTCTGAACTTTTTAAGGTTTTAAAAATTCACTTGATAATACATTTATCCTAGCTTAAATGCTGTCTAGTGAGCAAAAATGTCATTTGATCTCTAATAAACTTGTGACTTGTTTTTTGATTTTGTTTGTGATCTCCTTGATCTTCTTAACTTGCACTGGATTCACTATGCAGTTGTAGAGGCTTTCTCATCATCTCCGTTTAATGATGATCAGAATAGAATGCTGGTTCCACCAGTGTGTGCACATGCATTGAGTTTTCTATGAAATTGTTGCCGCTTTTTGGTCAATGGTGTCCCATAATGGACAGAATTTTCTTTCCTTGTCTCCATACAACTCTAATGGCCTCATTAGCTTTGTTGATGGCTTCACCACAGAGGCATATCTTCATCTGCTGAAAATGAACCTTGACTAAAAGCTCTGAGGGTCATCATATTAGCTGTGCTTTTAACTCTTAAAATCACATTAAAATGTTCATTACATCTGTATTCCTTTTATAAATGGAAACAGTACTTTAATTACTAAGAAAAATTCTTTCTAGACTTGCATTTTGCAACTTCAGCACAAGATCTATGCCATGGGTTGCTAAAGGAGTTCAAAATATGATAGAATTTTTACTATTTAATAACTTATCATAGAAAGTTTTTCAGCAGTTGCTTAGGTAGTAACATCTGTGATTATTTGGAGAGCATTTTGTAAGCCCTCCTCTAATAGAACCTCCTCCAATAAATCACACGTCAAATCTGCAGTTTTATCTTTTCTGAGCTGTCAACAGATTGCCAAAAGATAGCATTATATGTGGAAGCAATAAGAACATTGAGCAGCTCCTTTTTGCCTAATTTGGCTTTGCTACTCAATAAATTTGTTTACATCAGCTACAGATTCATTCAGCATCACCCTTTGACATTGTTAATTATTGGGGCTTGAACCCCAGTCCACAAATTGCAAAGGAGTTGAGCTTTGTTGGTACATATTGAGACCTTGCAACATTGGATGACAGGTCTGAGTGAAACCAAAAATTATTGATTGCTAATCTTAGTCATGTTGGGCCCCCGTTGTGAACTGGTGCTTTAAGTAAGAGGGTAGCATTGAGAGTAGAATAAACAAAAAATATGAATGTGAACTGGGTGCAGAAAATCCTTAGTGTAAATAAATGTTGAATTTATTTACAGCCAAAAGAAGCAGAGGAAATTTTAATATAGTGAAATGCATGTGAAATCCAGGTAAAGATGGTCATTTTGATTGATGAGAATAACTCCTTGTCTGATAGTTTCCATGGTGAGTATTGGTAAGAAAATGCTTTTGGCTCTTGCTCACCTGTGCAAATGAGAGAAAGATGTGCCAAACATGAATATGTCATAGCAGAATTTCAGTGCCCTAGGGTCTCCTTTACTCCTGCCCTGCACAAGGAATGGGTAAGTGGAAAATTTATTGTTTTGCTTTTAGTGGGGGCAGTAGTGCGAATTTTCTGTCTTAGTCCTGACACAAACTTGGCAAGTCACAGTGTGAATCTCATGAGTATGACTAATTGGAGGCCAAAATTGTCTTTTTATATGACTTGCCAAGGTGAGTATGAAGGTTTTGGAAAAGTGACAAACTTGTAAACCATCCGCTTGATGTGGCCTTTTTGCTCAATACTCTCTAAAGTTTGATATTGCATTCATCCAGTACATTTAGTAGGGTGATCGATTTGGTTGCTACACAATTACCAATATAGCTTTATATTTTTGGTTTGTCTAGTCGCAAGCTTGTGTCAATTCCAATTTTTTTGCTTTAAAGTTATTTTTCTTATCCATTTTGAACCTAATGATTTTTTATTAGAAGCTGGCAAGATCAAGCCTACAATATGAGCCACTTACATGCAAGGCTTATATTTTCTAGCACTGCTTGAAGAGTGCACAATAGTCAATTTGCTCCCATACATGAGGTTTTATTGGTCTGTTTACTCAGTTATCCTCTAAATTCTGTATTCAATTTTGCACCTTCTTTAGCATATTGGAAGTCAGACAAGCTCTTTTTTTGTGTGCATTAAGAGAAGGCATGCCCTACCTATTCACCTGTCTGTTCAGAACATGCAAAATTGACATTACTTGGGGTTGTCAATCCAAATCTTTGATTCTTCCATATGCATATGTGTGCAATGCACTTGAGTACGTGTGTTAAAGTTTACACTCTCAAATAATATTTTATGAGAATGTTATACTTTCTTTAGATGTAACTATTTCAATTTGAATAGGGATGTAAAGTCTCAAGAATGATGAAATTTAGGGTAGGTGCTGGAGGATTAGAAACTATGAGGAGTTGTGTTGCAAATTCTGCTTTAGACATTGGGGTGTAGTAAAAGCGTGAAATTGTTGAACTGACATATTTGTAAAATTCTTTCTGATCTATTTTGATCTAATTTAAGTTATTAAAAATGTTCAGCCTGTGAAAAGGAAAAGGGAGGGAGAGGATAGGCGAATGACACAAGAAGAAATGCTCCTAGAAGCTGCACAAACAGGTGAGATTCTTCTTTTTTCTTCTTTTCTTTAACAGCTTTATGGAAATTCTGCTGATTAGGACCATGCAGTCTATAATGTGGGACACTGTTCTAGGCATGGTAGAGGGCGCTATATGTAGCTGGACTCTTAAATGCATTTTCATTTTTCAAATTAGAGTTATATTATGACATGGATTTAAAAACCATTTTAAAGGTTCTATATATAAAACGCTGTGTTTTTTTCCTGGGAATCAACATAAGATACAGAATGTAAAATAGTTCATCAAAAAGAATGAGCATCAGAGTATGACCTTTTCTTTTGAGAAAAAGGGAAGATTTTACTTATTCACAGAAAATAGTTACAAAAAAAGTACAAAAGATGATTGACAGTAGAGTCAAAAAGCTGGACCAAGGGGGGTTTAGCAAAGCCAGTGGAGTGCTTAGAGGCCATCAAGGGTGTTATCTCCTTGGGTTTGAAGATGTCTTGTACAGGCTGAATGGGAATATAAATGTATGCCTTCATTTTCCTTTCTGTTGGTAAGAGAATTTAATTTTGTAGGAATAAGCTGCCAGCTAATCTGGTCAAAATCTTGAAGAATCTTTGAAACCTGATTAAACAAAAGACAAAGTTGGATAGATGTAACCACCTCTTTACCTGAGAGGCATTTGATTATTAATTTAGAATCCCCACAATTGTAAGATTCTTGAGCTTTTCTTTGGCTGCAAGAAGAAGACTGCATTTGTAGCACATGGATTCAGCAACATTGCCGGAGGCCTGTTTAAGATTTATGCTGAAGTCTAATATTTTAAGTTGGGGTTCAGACGACAGCACACTGCAGCAGCAGTAATGCTGTTATTGGCTTTCAACGCACTGTAAATAAAGAGAGCACATTATTTGAAATGAATTTCTGGAGGGGGGCAGCTAGTTGGGGAGTTGCTGATGAAACCCACAAGGTTCCATTTTCTGAGAAAATGGCTTTATGCATTAGAGAGCACTTCGATATTTTCTACCATAGCCAGCACAATTTTGTTTATCAAGTTGTGATTCAGGATAGTTGTGTTTTCAATAATTCTTTTATTCCTATAAAATGAGAGGCTTGCCTTTGAGTGAATGGAGTGATGATCTGGTAATAACGGAATCAAGACCAGCTCCAGTAATAAAAAATTCCTCAGCCATATCAATTCTGGTGATAGCTTATTCATCTGTCAAAGATGCATTGGGTGGGCCATCAAGGAGGGTCTGAGTATCCAATGAAGCTTCATCAGAGGTTACTTGATTGTCTTGTTCTTGAACATCCTCTTCAGGGTCTGGTTTGGATTGAATGGCAATATCCCAGTCCAAGGAGAGGGCAGCAAATTTGTCTGAGCACTCAAGGGGAAGATTAGTGATTGTAGGTATCTTGCTTCTGGACTCCTATTTCTTTTCTTGTTCTCAACCTTTTGGAAACTCATTATGAGGTCGATCTTTTCCAATTGGGGCTTATTGATTGAGAGGTCAATCCCTGGACAAGTAACCATATTTGTGGCAAAATAGACATTTGAAGGGCAATTTTGATTTTCTAACGTCTATGAATGCATCCAGTCCAAAATCTTAAACCAGTGGCTTAAGGCAAGTCTTTTTTGAGATTTGCCCAGACATATTCAAGCATAAACAACATTAGAGGATTTGGGAGGGATCCAATCAAAGAACTTTGCCTATTCTATTACCAATGATTTCTACCAAAGGTTTATTCCAGACATACAATGGAAGAAAGTAGAACCTTTACCCAAACTGGCATTTCCTTGGGTACGTTCGCATGTGGATCAATGTGAGCAAAACAGAAATTTAGGAAGAGAGCACTAGAGCCTGTAAATTAGGGACCTCCTTGAAAAATTGCATCACGCTGCTCTCTATTTTCAAATATGATTTTGAAATAACAATAGCCACACAACAGAAATTCGAAGGCAGGAATTTTGGATCCCAAATAGAGGAAATCCATTGTTCGAGTGCCCAAGATTTTGGCCAAAGCCTAATGAAGCAGCCGACAAAGGCAAGTTTTAAGAGTGTATCAACATTTTTTGCAGGGAGGTGGACCATTTGCATAGGGTCAAGCTTGTGGACAAACACATCTGAGGCCATTGGAATAGATTTGTTTAATCTTGGAGCATCAGTGGGCTGCCTTTGGAGGTAGCTTAAGTCTAAGATCTTCAACATTTGAATGGGAAGGTGGCTGAGGCAAAGAAAAAGAAGAAGAAGAAGGGGAGCAGAGTTGGGAAATAGAGACCTTATCTGCCATGGAGGTGGCCCAAGCTTTGACAAAGCACTGTTGAGAGCTTTCTATATGTAGAATATAACGCATTAGAGGACAACCTTCTTATCCACGAGAGAAGATTACATATCTGATCATACTCTGAAATCAACAAGGACCAACTAGAGTTATTGCCAAGGACAAAGCTCTAGTGCAAATCTCCACAAACAGTCTAGCTGGGAAGACTCACTATTTCCGACTTTCCAAAAGCAGCATCGGCCAACTATGAGCATTGCTGTATTACCAAGAAGGACAAGCTTCCAGTCTAGCCACAAAAACTCATTATTTAGTATTTTCTTATATTTGTGAAACTCTAAAATTGGTGGATCCCAGATTCATCTTGGTTTCTAAAAGACCATATGGGGCAGTGACACAAATATTGACTAGACAATCCCCAATAGTAAGGCATTGAAAATCAACCAAAAGTATTTTGCCACAAAATAGTTAAATAATATATTGGAAATAGGATGCCATTTAATTGCAATCCTAAACATTATTTATTTCATGTATCTCCTAAGTCCTTGGAAAGTGTTACTCAACACTAGGATTATAAATAGATTAATATTTGATGAGATAATCATGTTAATTGACATTTGTAATTAATTCTAAATGTTAGGAGCATGTGAGTGTGTCCAATATGAGTTCCTAAATAATAGGGGCACACAGGGCGCCCACATGGTAGGTGACACTCACCTTGAGTTCAGTTAACTATTCAGAGTAAGAGATAACACTTCTGAATGCATGTAAAGATCCTAGGAGTTAGTGTTTGATGTTTACATGCATGAAGTTCAGTTCAGTTCAGTCATGGTTCAATTATCTTCAGTTAGTTTTAGTTGAATGCTAGTTGACTTTAGTTAACTTGGAATGCATGACTAATGACTTGAGTTGCATGACATATAACAAAAACTACCTTCAGTTAACAGAGGATGACCATTCTTGCATGAATGGTGGAGAGAAATGTTTTAGTTAACAAGAAATGACTTGAACCCAACTTGGGCGCCCAAGTTGGCTTCTTGGATTAACTCCTTTGCATGTTAAGATATTTCAAAAGGCTGAGTTAAGTGGGCCCACTTTTGGGTGCCTACTTTGAGGATAAAGCCTTGAAGATATTTACGGAATAAAAGTTGAGTTACTACTTCAGTTTGGGACGCCCAAATGGATGAAGATGATGATTTGGCATTGTTCTTCATGGTTAAACTCTACTTGGAAGAGATAGGTGTACCTTTTAGGAGATAGGGATTGAGCTTTGTAATTGTAACTCTTTTGGAGTTTACAAAGTTGTTTATTGCCTATATATCTCAAGCAAGTTGAAGAGAGTTGGTATCAATTTTATTGCAGGTTGTGAAGAAGATTTGGTGAAGGCAAAAGAAGCATTCTCAAGCAAGAATTGGAGCTATTGTAATCTACTTCAAAGATTGAATAATACATTAATTCTTGGTGGAGTTTTTTCCTGAAAGGGTTTCTCCATGGTATATGCTTGTGTAATCTTTCTAATATCCTGTCTAATTCTTCTACGACTTCTATCTTCATTCTACAAACAGTAAAATGAATTAATCAGATAATCACCCACAAAGAATCTGTAACAAATAATACATATTTAGATCAGCAATCATAAAGTTTTACAAAGTATTAAGCTAAGAAAACACCTCAATTTTCAACATAATAAATATCTATCAAGTTCACTACTTATGTGTATGCCTTAATGAATCCAAAAATACTCATTATCTTGGACTTGATAAGTGAAAATTTTAGTGCAAATTCAAACTCATTTATGGCAATTTTGTTTTCCTACAAGCTTGTGTTTGAATTGTTGCTGCTATCCAACATTTTGAAATTGCATTTGAATTTCAGCAAATGGATATACATTTATCAATTCAGACATACAATAGCCATAACAGTTTCGAATTCCTTTGTAAAGAATTTGTAAGCCACTGTTTCAAGAGTGTAGAATTCATCTTGGTAGGTCTCTTTGAGTTCTTGATGATTGTTAGACTATTACATTTTGTAGACAATGTTCCATGGAGTCTTTGGTATGGGGGGAATAAATTTAGGGACACCAATTTTTTCCCAAAATTTAGGATGACAAGGGGATGACAATTATAATAATATATAAAATTAAAGATTTGAAAAATTATTTACAAAAAATAGTAAAGCAATTTGCAATTTACCATTTATGTAAACAATTTTACAATCAACTGATCCAAAATTCCAAATATGTATATCATAATATTGATTTTCATCAAGTTTGCAATAGAAAGTACAATGGGCCAATGGCTAATTGAACTTAGTGGCCGATGCAAATGCCATGGCATACTCGTCATTGTTAGAAGTATTAGGTTAATCTATCTCCTGCAACTAGACACTAGCCAACCTTTTGTATGTAGTTTGATCCTCATCATTTTGTTACGGATCCTCTAGGTGTACATTTCATTGTGCTATTGAACTCTACTTGTATTTAATTGTCTTGCAATTAATGATACATAAGGCACCATGTACATCTACAAGCTTCTCTCTCCCCTTGAGGTAAGCTTGTTCATCTGGATAGGGCAATTGAAACTATATGTAGACTAGGCCCCTAGAGTAGCAAAGGAACTACAAACCTTATGGCTAGTATGTTTATCGGTGGGGAAGGTCCAACTCTATACAAATGCCACCAAGTCATTGTGTTGACTTGCGCTAAAGTCTCCCTATCTAACTTTGCCAAAGTCAAATAGCTACCATTCCTTGCAAATTTGGCCCACTCATGTCGGATCAATTAGGCCTTCTTTTCATTTTCGTGCCACGAAGGATGCTTGGTAGTCCTAGGGACAGTTTGGAGACTCCTTGGAGTCCCTTGGACATCTTGAGGATGTCCCAAAGTCCTTAAGCTATTCACAAACCAAGGGGACGTCTTGGAAACCTCCCCTCTTTGAGGGAGATGTCTTGAAAATGTCCCTAGGTCTTGAGCGGTGGTGGGATGGCAGAGGGATGTCCCCTCTAAGTCCCTGTGTACCTATGTTCTAGGGACACCCGTCTCTTGGAAATGTGGGGATTTTTGGGGAGGGGGAGTGCATCCGTGTGGAACACTAGTTGCAAAGGCTCTTGCAATTCAACCACCCTCTCCAAGTGAGTGAAATAGAATGCACATTTGGTTTCAATAGGTCTAATGAATTCAAGACCAAGATATTGCATGCGATTGTGATCCATTGGCTACAAATGTTTATTCCACTCAATTTTGTCAATGTCCTTGAGTGCATTGTACATGGCCTGAACACAAGGTATTCAATAGGTATATGCTTGTAGGTTGCACATATGCTACATTTCTCACAATCTTTACCACATTGTTAGTGTCAACCTCCTCAATGACATCTTAGAGGATTGAAACTAGAACTTCACATTATTGTAGTTTCCCGAACAATCAATTGCTCTAAAGAGCTAAGACCTCTCCTTACATGTGACCATGATATTCATGAGTGGAAGGTGTCGAATGTCCATCTAGCCATCCATGATAATGCTGCATATATGGGAGACCCATGTAGCCTGTATTTCCTCCTTCGATACGTTAATCTTGAAATATTTCTTATCAAGGATAGTAGTACATGTGATATTGTCTTGGGCTTCTATATGAAGCCTTAATCTAATAGAAGAAGAGGGAGGCTCTTTAAGGAATTACCTATGATTGATTAAGCCCTTCTTTGAGTGTTAGGTACTTTAAAGGACATCTTGATGTAATTATAGGGGAATAATTCTGCCATTATGTACGATCTCAGCAAACATCTTAATTTCTCTAGAGAACCAACACTTTGTAGAACAACCTCTAGTCATAGCTAAAATTATCTTTTTAGATGCAAGATGTCACTTGATAGATCTAAAGGCTTGCAAACAAGGTTCCCACCAAAAGAAAATGTCACACCCTACTACAAATGTTTAATTGACTAGTGAACAATCATTTTGATTTGAACCTACCTATACATGAATGATTCAGTATTTAATAAATCTCATTAAAATTATTCGAGTAAGATTTCTATTTTGGGGCAACAACATTTTGACTTCACTGGAAGTTTGAAATGCCAGCCTGTTGTCTGTCGTGTATTTAATAATTTTCTTTACATTAAACAAAAAGGATGTGATTTTTTACGAATAGAATTAAGAGCATCATATATTTGAAAAATAAGTATCTTCTGTTTGGTTTTCTTTGGAGCACTAAAAGGAAGTTAATGCTTTTACAGAGATCATGAACATACGGCATTTGGAAAAAATGTTAGCACGGGAGGAAGAAGTTAAGAAAAAAGCCATTACTAACAAATCTGTATATTCAGGTCCAGTAATACGCTTCTATTCAAGGGATGGTAAGTATCTTTCAAAGATGAACCAGCAATTTATTGCATGCTTAGTACAACAGTTATTGTTTTGAAGTCGAGGATTGTTTGTCGGACATGCTATCATAGATCATAGTATTTTTTTGCTATATATCTTAAGTTTTAACTTTTGAAATAGCATTATAGCAAATAAATCTCCACATAGGATCATCATGCATTGATTCAGTTTCTTCTTTTATTTATTGCACTTTAAATAAAAGTTGTTGGTTTCCTTTAATTAAGTTGCTGACTTCAGGGAAGAACACTTTGGAGTTTACTAATGTGTCAACATTTCCATCAGAAATCTTTTCAAAATCTGCCCCCTGTAAGATGATCTTTCCAACTCAGTTTAAGCATTATCAGACATTTGAATTCTTCTTAGATGCTTCCAAATAATAATGTTATTTGTTTTTAATATATCAATACAAAGTAAAGAACAGGATGTAAATGCACACAATTTACTTGTTTATCATTATATTTATGGTTGCAGATCCCTCGTGCAGGTAGTGCACACATCTAAAAATTTCTTGAGTTTAATTCTTATAACATATTTTTATGTTGATGGTAACATGGTACTATATTCACAAAAAACTGTTTAATATCTAAACCATCAAACGGATGGGGGTAGTCATGACCAAGTGAAATTACCAGGCAGAATTTTACACATTCTGTTTAGAATTTTATTTCTTAGCATTGCCTTGCGGTTTTGTCTGCCCTCAGATGTTAGTTCTCCATGGGCCATGTGTAATTTTGATATGTTGCATTCTGTGGTTGTTATTTCAATTTGTGATTTGGGTTCCTCTATCATATCTGTGGTATTCCATAAATGGTATGATCAGGAATTGACATCATTGTCTCTTTATGAATGGTTTATTTTGTTGAGCCCTAGTGTTTGTAAATTACATGTCTGCATGAATACTTGATATTTCACCTGTGTTTTAGTATTGTCTAAAACATGCATACAAGCTTGTGCCAAAATCTTTGCTTCTTAAAAGTGATCAATATGCATAAAATTTCTGCATGTTATGTTAACATGGATGTGTTAAATTACACATTAATTGTTTTAGGTTTACAGGGTCTGTGATTTAAATAGAAAATCTGTTTTTCGTAATGCTTCAGTGTCTATTTCATTAATAAAAAATTTGGGAAGAATTGACAGAGTGTGGCTTTGCTACTAATGCAAAATTGAAGGGGGACATGGAATTGAGTGATCCTTGCATGGTTTACAGTTCACTCTAAATTCTCTATAATTGACTACATGATGTTTGCAGGAGATCAGATGACTAAATTTAAGTTATTTTAATAATTATTAATTTGTTCTCATAGAATAATACTTAATAGCAATGCAACATTATGAATTCTTAGGAATGCCATATTGACAATCTTGAAATGTTATAAATTCTTAAAGCACACTGTTTGTATTGAATGTCTCTTTAAATGGTTTATATTGTCTCCCAGTGTTGGTCCTTGGAGAATTTTAATTCATCAATCTCTTTATCTGATGAAAAGAAGTTGATGCAATCTGACATTCTATACTTTGACTGTAATTTTAGTATCAGATTATGTAAAAGGCAACATTGTAATGGAAAATTCTTGTTTGTTATACAGATCCAGAACGGCTAGTATGTGTTGTTACAGGCCAGCCTGCCAAGTATGTAAGTGACATTTAAAGTTGTTCTTATTGTAGCAAAACAAATAATAGTTGATGCATAATGTGGCGAAGGTGTCAATGAACCTCCTATCCAAATTTGATCATTTGAATTATTAATCTCAAAATTCTTGACTATTAATATAACCATTAAAAGACAATAAAGTTGGAATAAACAATAAAGATAATTACAGGTTATGTATTCATCTTAAATCTGGCAAATTTTTAATTTCTGCCTGTAATTTTCTATAGATATCTCTCTTATTTTATAGGGAATATTTGGGAGTAAGATCTTCCTCCCTAAAACTCAAATATATGGTGTTTAAAATGTTCTATTAATAATCTAAATAACACTTTTTTTTCCAAGTTCCAATGCAATTAAAATTTGCTTTTCTCGAATGCTAAAAAAGAATTGTTTTTTTTTGTGTTTGAGCTATTTTTTATGAATAGTTCAAAATCTTGGCCTAGCAAGTCACTTTGCCAGGAAAATTGCTGACGAGTTTCAGGTGAGTACTATCCAGGCAACTCATCTGAAAGCTCATGATTACCTGTGAATCCCTACTGAAAAATTGCCTGCCAGCAGACAAACACAGACAGTGGGCAGAAAACACTAAAAAAGTCTCCTTTTCATTTTTTCTCATTTATGATTTAAGCTATTGTGCCTTTGACTCTTTGACAACATCAATTCATTGATGGTTAAAAACTTAAAATCAATAAATTTATGAAAAATGGCATGCATCATGAAGGACCCTGTGCCTTGTGACCTGCACTGTTTCACAACAGGGAACACATGAGAAGCACTGCCTGTTGACCCCACTAGGGGTCCTTCACAACAGAGTCCTGTCTTTGTTTTTAAAACCCTTGCCCCCAGATCCTTGTTTTGGTTTTTAAAAACCAAAAAGATAATTTTTTTTGAGTTGCATTAGATGGGAAAACATTTTTTTCCCCTTTATTTGGCTTGAATAACAAAAACAACATTTTTTTTGTGTTTTAATGACTATTTCAGCATTTTTTAGTTTCCCAAATTTTTACCAAGTAATAGAATTTCATTTATACTTTTGGTTTGCCTAGTCAATCATGATTTGAGCAATGCTCATATGATCAAAATAGACTCTTGTTTTGATGGTCTAGGTAAGTGGTTCTAGCTGAACATTACTGAATCCTAGCAGCCTACTCACTGAAACAGTCACACAAACTAATTGAGTTTCTATTTGCATTAATCTAGAAAAATCAGCCTTTTCGAAAGGCTTACAAACATGCTGAAATGATAAACTAAATGGTTACACACTCAGAATAAAATACTAAAGACGGTTCATGGGGGAACTATAGATTGAAAACTATCTTTCCTATCCTTCACTGTTCCTCTGATTTGTTGTCTTGACCCTGCCTCCTCTGCTCAGCCTTACTGTACCTAGAATATCCCCTCAATGTCCTTCTCCAGCCATTATATCATCTTGATTCCAAACACCTCTACCTTCTTTCTCGCTGCTGACAGATACTTTCAACTGTTGGAGAACAATAGTCAGCCACCAATGATAACTCTTTGATGCTGTGATCTTGTCAGAAGTTCCAAACATCCCTTTGAACATTTTCTGTGGTTGTTAATGATCACTAGTACAAGAAATGCCTTGCCAAAGATTATAAAGAGTCACCACCTCAAGGAAAAGTCACAACTAAAATTGAAGAAAGCTGATTAATTATTTAAAACATAACTTACTATTGATTTTAGTGACATAGGTCTGCTCATGGATCCAGATGCTACAACATCATACATGCCAGGTAATTGAAATGTACTATGAGCTCTTGCTTAAGAATATCTTGTGAAATTTGAGATCGAGATTCCATTCTCAGCAACTTTGGATGCATTCATCCATGTTGCTTTTTCAGCTGTTTTATTCTTCCATTTACCAAGTACTCACATTACTCTTCTTCTCTTCTTCTCTTGTCTTTTTAATCACTTGTGAGTCTATCATTGCTTCTACTCATTTTGTTCTTTCTTAGGCAATTGTTGTGCCCAATCTACCATTGAATAATCTGCTACTGTACGTCAAAGTTTTGCTTGTTTGTCCCCTACAGTAAGAGTATAAATCTGCAATGTTGAAAATTGACAAGATACCTCCTCCTTCTGAAGGTTCTCATAGAATTTCAGGGCAAAATTTCTCAAGACCTTACAATGCCCAATCTTCTTCCACTTCAGCTTTTTGTAAGTTCATTGTGGACACCTTTCTTTACTCAAATGAGCTAAAATCAGATGCCCAACTTCAAATTCTCGTTCTTTTCTCTTGAGATCAACATGTTGCTTGTACCTCATTGCACTCTTTTCCAAATTTTCTTTCACTTCCTGATGTAGCTTGTGAATATACTCAGCAATAGTATAGTGATTGAGGCCAATCTCTCTCTTTTTTTTGTAGGTAGTTTGATGGTGTTGATTGTTGAAATCTCACAAGCTTCATATTTTGAAGGTTCTCTTGAAGGATTCATCATTATAACATGTAGATTTTGTGATCTAGAGATGGAGGGATGCATGTGTTGGCCAAGCCCATATTTGCTAATAGTTTAGAAGAGTTGAAATAACATGTATGTACCAAGGAAAGGGTTTACTAGGGATGAGATTGTACTTTTATTGGTCCTACTCAATAATTGTGTGGGTGATAGAATCCTTAAGGGATGTTGAGAGCTCCATTGGTTAAGGAAAAAATCGTGTTTCAATGTAGTTGTCTCTTGGATGAGAACAAGATCCATTGGTTCCAGTTTGATTAGTTGGTGCAAGAAGTGACACTTGTTGGAGGTGTTGGGCCCTCTTGCATTTTAGAAGAGGAGCTTCATAGACTCTTCTAGTGGGGAGAGAGAGGGGTGCTTTACCTCTAAGAGTTTGATGGGAGTTGTTGGACTTGTTATCTATTAGAGAATTTCTGTGGGTAAAGGTCTTACCCCTTAAAATGAACTTGGAAAGAGCTTTGAGGGCAGATGTAATCACACATTTTTTAAGATATTCCAAAGCACGTAAAACATGCTAAATTCCGATGCTATTCTTAATCATTCTAAAGCTCTAGTTCACTTATAGTACGCTATGCTATTCTTATTCATAGAGTACCCTATGCTTATTTAAGATGTTCCACAACATATCTAAAGGTAATAGTTCACTTAGAATAAATAATGTGTAACTGTAAAGAACTAATATGAAACTAGAAAATTTGCAAGCAAGGAGTTTTATGCAACCTTTGCATACAATGATTAAGAGGATTATTGAAATCATAGTTGCAACACTCGCCAAAAACTTGAGTTTTTTTCACTCCCGAGTTTTTGGTGCAATTGTACGCTAGAAAAACTCGCCGTACTTTTTGGAAAAACATGCCATACTTTTGGCGAGTTTTTCCAAAAAGTACGGCAAGTTTTTCCAAAAAACCCGCGTGATCTAGAAAATGCACAGGCAGCCGGCTACAAAGGCATTTTGAGTTATTTTTTTCATTCATTTGCATGCTCTGCTTTAGAAAAAACACTAAAATGATGTGTTCCATGAAGGTTTGTATGGCTTTGATGGTCTTAATTTGGGTTTTATTGTTAATGCAAAATGATGTACACCATGAAGGTTTGTGTGGTTTTGGAGGTCTTAATTTGGGCTTGGTGGCAGGGCTCCGCCCCTTGACCCCACCCTATATCGTAGGTGCCCAAGGCGTTGCCTCGGGACCCCGCAAGGGGCGCTGCCCTTCAACCCGGTTGGGGGCGTTGCCCCCAGACCCCCGCAAGGAGCGTTGCCCCTTGACCCCATTGGGGGTGCTGCCCCTTGACCCCGCTAGGGGCACTACCCCTTGACCCCATTGGGGGCACTACCCTCAAACTCCCATTGAATTCATTTGATTTTATAGGTACTCTCCACTATTTACCTTCAGTTTTACAAAAACAATTTGCTATTTTCATTTTGTTTCAGACTATTAGTATTAGCGTATTGAGCATTCCACATGAGAATGCGATTTTGTATCTAATTTTCTTTCAAATCAATCAAATATAACTAGACTCAGCTTGTTTCTTCTATGTACTCATTTTATTGACTCATTGGATGCATCTTATCATTGAATTTTGCAAAAAAAATGCGTTTTTAATGAAGTTTAAGCAATTTTTTAAGTTGCCGAGTTTTTTTCTGTACCGTATTTTCCAGGCTTTCCGAGTTTTTCAGCTATGATTGAAATGATGTTTTATTTTAACTCGCTTTACATTCCAATCCTGTCACTCATGACTAGATCCATATCGTTCTCTACTTGAATCCTTTTGATGTTTAAACTTTAAATCAATAGCATGTTTAAGGCCTGTAACTACAGTCTTACTCAACCTTTGCATATAGTGTTTAAGATAATTATTGAAATGATGTTTTACTTAAATCACCATTAAACTCCATTGCTGTCACTCAAGACTAGATCCAAACCATTCTCTACCTGAATCCTTTCAATGTTTAAATCAATAGCAGGCTTAATGTGGGCAACTAAGGCCTAACCATCAGCATTGTTGTTAAAGATCGTTCCAAGATGCGTAACAATAAATACAGGAACTTTCCTAGAATCTGATCTCAATAATGCTCCAGCACCATAAGCATCTGGGTGACTTTTAAGCTCAACTGAAATTTAGTTGATAACAGAGGATGGCGGGTCTAACCTCCTACAGATTTGCATCATTAATATTTGTAACCTTTTTTCTGGCGATCCATGCTACAAGTAACCACAATTCTCCCATAAACCTTTTGGCTTGTTTATCCAATGATTCCTTTTTAAGTCTAAACAAAATTGCAATAGTATGTTTCTTGATGAAATTTCTTTCAAAATGATCGAGAGTGGAGTATCTGAAGGTGTGAGACTTTACTAATTAAAATCATATATAGTTTCTGTTGCAATATTATTGTTCGATTTGGTAGGTTAATGTGGAACACAAGATTTGTGACCCCCTTTTGTGAGTCTGATTGAGGTTATTAAAATGACTGATCTACCATAGTTTAGAAAGCAACCAAAATGGAGCTTCTGCACTAGAGACACTGGCAAGTCTAGTTGAGTTTTTGTAACCAAATGTGTCATTGGCTAGTTAATGTGAACACAATTTGTTTCTTTGAATGCTGATTCGGGTAAATATATTTTTATGTTATCTGCCAGTAGTTTGTGAAGCAACCAAATTAATGGTTATGCATCAGAGATACCCATGGCGTAGACTAGGATTTTGGATACAAATATGCTATTTAGTAGATTCTTTAGTCAACATCTGCTTTTTTATGTTCATTGGTAAGGCTAGTATTAAATATCTCATGCCATTATTTGAAGAAACGAAATATCTCATGCTGTTTTAGGTTTATTTACCATATTATAGTTTGATATTTTCAGATTAATGAGGAAAGACATGTTTTCTCGAGTGGTATAGAGTTTTTCCTGGACCACCAGATTGAAACAAAGCCATTTTGAATGTCCTTGATATTTATTTCCTGGTGACCACTTTTTCTGGTCTCAATGCATGTAGGTATCTTGACCCAAAGACTGGAATGCCTTATGCAACGAAGGAAGCATTCAAAATCATTCGAGAAAGGTAAAATTCCCATAGCAGAAAAGTTTTGTTCTGGTTTAAGGCTTAAACATTACTTAATTTTCTGTATCCGACATATTGTTAAATTTTAATGTTGAAGGAGTTCACTCTGTAAAATGAGGGGAAAGGTTCAAGTTCCGTACAGAAGGATATTTCATTTGTTTTACATGGTTGTATGTTTACTGATTTGTTTAGCATTTGCCTTGTTTTTGCTTTTGTCCCATCATATTAGGTTAGATTGTTCTCGAGGTTTAGTTATAGATAATCATATTTTTCATATATTGGTGTCCCTTCTGTTGGATCCAACAATGTTTAGGTTAGTGGTTGAGTTAAATATAATTGGATCTGGTGTTCCCTCTTTTGACTTGATGACTGCGATGACTGGTGATGTTTTAAAATTTCTGGTCATATTGCAAAAGTGTGTAATTGATTATGTGGCTTTATTCTTACAGGCATACAATTCGTTTGAATAGTAAATTATTTATTACAAATAAAATAAGAACATGAAAAGGAGAACTGGATATATTCAATGAAATATTCTACTTCTACATGCTTGGCATGTGAGAATATTCTTGATTTGGTGAAGATGGCACAAGCTAAGGATACTTATACAACCTTGCATTAAAATTAGCCAGACTTACACAACCTCGTCTGGGGTGTTTAGGATTGTATCTGCATAAGCTTGGGAAGAATGCCTAGTTGGACTATAGTTTGGATCATTGTCATGTAAAGTGCTTTGTCTCACCACTAGACCATAGACAATGGGTTCACTTAAGTATGACTTTGATATACCCTATTAGTTTGACTTTATTTTAAGATTGTGAGAAATAATGAGATATTCAACATTAAATAGCAAGAGTGTTAAAATAATTCCAATAGCTGAAAAGTAAGCAATGGTAAAACAAGGAAAAATTCCAACTAAACAAGGTGATCCCAAAATGCATAAACCCTAGAGAAATTCATAAGTGATAAAGCCTTAATGATACATTATTACAAATAAAAATAACTACATGAAAAGAGTATCCTTCAATGAAAACAAGTGAAAGGGGTAATGGAGACAGTTCTGGAGATCAAACCTGGCATTGATCTGTATTATAGTAGAGAACAGGACCACTGGTATCTTCATCTATGAACACGGGAGAACCAATACATTATCAAACAATGTCCATGAGAGAATGACTTGGGTTATGTGGGGTTACCCAGATTATCTTAAGTGAAAGCAGAGTGGTACTGATATAAACTCTTCCATCATTTGTGTCTCTCAGCTGTATGATACAAATACAAATAACCATTTTAGAGGACCTTTAATGAAACATGAAGGTTGCCAATGAAGACTGAAGTTAAGAGCTGAATCTGGAGATCAAAGTTAGCTGTAATAAGTGTTAAAAGTATAGAGCAGATGGACCGATACCTTCCTTGTTAATCTCCAAAAATGGGCCATTAATGAAAGTAGAATGAAAGTAGCTTGGATTTTGGCACCGTTTGCACTTCATGAAGAGAAACAATGTCACACCAATTTATATCCATCTCTTATTGAAATTGTAGTATTGACAGGGCATGTGACACCATTAACGTTTAGAGTAGGAACTACCGAAAGTGACCCAAGGCTAAGTTCATGAAGAGAAACAATGTCTCACCAATTTATGCCCCATTTCTTATTGAAATTGTAATATTGGAAGGGCATGTGACACCTTTAAAGTTTAATGTTTAGAGGAGGAAAACTATGCATGTTTTCCTGGCCAAGCATGCACACTTTTTGAAATTAAAAAATAAAGATTATTCATAGCTTATCATTAGGGCAGATGATAGAAGAATTATATAATGAGTACATTTGTAGGACTGCTTTGTGTGCTTGATTAATTTTGTTGCTTTTTGCGACAGTGATTCCTCTTATTTATTGTAGTTAAAATTAATCGATTTTGACAATGTATTCTGTTTGATGTACTTCCTATAATTTTTACAGGTTCTCAGGAAATAATAAGCATTTGAGTGGTGACCATATTTTAGAAAGGGGCTCACTAGCTACATCAATTTTAGGGCAAGGATTTGCTAGCAAAGGAAAGCGGTCAAGTGCTGGAAGGTTTAGAACATCTGCAACTCAACTGAAGAGAGCTGAATCAGAATTACAGTCAGGAGAACTGTTCTTGGCTACATCCGTGGATATAAATGATGCAAGTCCTGCTGTTTCTGATATGAAACACGATTTACAGGTGAATGCTACTAGAGATCTATCTAGTTTGCCATCATCATCAACATTGTTTCAACCAGCTCGTGAGTTCTCCGGGCATGATAATGGTGAATCTGATACCAAAACTTATACAAAAGAAAAATATACGGTAACACCACCTGCTGTATTGGTTCCAACATCTGTTGTATCGGTTCCTACATTAAGCATTGGATCACCACTTCCAGGTCCAGAAATGAGACAAGCAAATATGTTTGAAGACTTGGATTTGGGTTTAAGACTTGGCACAGGTTCAAAGGTGCCCAAGGGATTAATCTTTAAGGATCCCAAGCCATAGCATTTTATTTTTCCAAAGGTGTCTTAGAACTTGTTCAAGCATCCGACTTCTCTAACTTTTTGTTGAGCTCTTCAAAGATGCACAGCATGCCTGGGATGACATTTAATGACATTTTTCGTTTCTCATGTGAAAAGATAAAACAATGTATACTAATCATGCAAATGTGCAGTCTTTGTTTCAATTATAATGTTCATAGATCAAGATGGTGTTACTTCTTTTGCTTATCTTTTCTGCACAGGAATAGCTTCCTCACCATGTGGGTTGTCAAAATAGGATTTCCGTTCTTGTCTATGCACTTCAGCATATTTCCTTGCATATTAAAAATACCTTTGAGTGTATTTTTTCGAATGAGTTTGTTTCAATGGCATAAGCAACTAAACTACATCGTCAATGTCGATAAAATATTGATTATCTAAACAATGGTTGGTAGAATTATGTTAACATGGCAGTCTAGAATGTTCTTGATTTTGTAAAATGATTTAGGTATGGGCTAACCTGCTTTTACCAATGGTGTCATAGTTTTCAGATTAAAAGTGTACTTTAAGTTTAAACTGTTTAACATCCCAATGTAATCAAACCGATGTAATCCAAAATACGAAGTATGAATGAATTTGCAATATTAATGGTTATGTGGTATCACGCAATTTGGGTGAAAGGACTCTTTGTAAGTCATGGAACCCTCCCAGTGATCCCATTACATACTGAAAGTCGGAACAATTATTTATTAGTTAGCAGCAAGCTAATTTTTACGTTGTTTATATTGCGATAACGTTTTATGGAAGTGTGATGGTATCCTTTTTGGTAGCTCAAACTTGTATCTGAATAGAGAAAATGTAACATTTGCATTATTTATCAGAGTCCTGCAAATAACAAGGGATTTTCATAAAGTGATGCAATTAGAAAATAATATGAAATAGGATACGTTTTGCTAGGGGTCTAGTAAATTGAGACACATTTGAGAAGGGTTGATATGGAAGTAATAGTATTCAATAAATTATCATTGGCGTGAAGCCAAAAACTACTTTTCCTTTCTCATAAACTATTTAATTTGTCTGACGAAAATTACATTACATCGTTACCGTCGGCCATGATTTTTCAGATTTACAAAACTAGATCAAATGAGTACTGTGGACTCTACCCGCATCGTCCCTTCCTATCATCAAATCATCAAACAGATATTCTTAGCATTTCTAGTTCCCACCTGAAAAGAATCACGACGCAGATGACAAAATCCTTTAATACAATGAAGAGTATTTGCCGTTAAACCCGAGTCTCGAGGCTATCATCTGTAGAAGATGAATATTTTGTCCATGCTCAGAATTTTCAAAGGTGTAGTCTGGCACGGATACAGCTGACATTGCCATGCAGAACTGTCATGCCTTGTACAGATGGTTTATGTTGGCTCAATGGGCTTTTCAACAACTAATTAAGAGCTTTTTGAATTATATGAAATATTTAATTCTTCATTATATGCACGTGTTAATTATGAGCAAGGACAGTAGAAATTAAACCATTATATGAATAATTTCAGCCCATTGATCCATTGATTCATGCACACTAAGCTCCTAAATGGTATGTGGATTTCAACATTTTTTTTGGGTTTCTTTGTACACGATTTAAGAACTTATAGTTATTGTTTCGGCATTTGGGTAGTTATGATGAACACAAGAGAATTCGTTATGTACACATTTGGGTAGTTATGATGAACACAGGTGGATTCGTTATGTACACAAAGGTTAAAAAGTGGTCATTTCAAGGTGATGTCTGTCACATATTCTCTATTGTCTTGATAACCGTTTGCTTTGGCCACCACAAAATTTGCACAACACAAAATTTGCACAATTGATCCAATACATATGCACAAATGCCTCTGCGCTATTGATACCAATAAAGTTGCACAACTCCAATTAATTACTTTTTTTCAACTATGGGTATAAAGTGGACAACTATTGGTACATTTGAAATTTTTGAGCGGGCTTTTAATTAAAAGATATGTGAAATAAACCTAAGTCTTAGAATTTTTTTATTTTGAGTTACACTTAATTTGCAATGATGAAGATAATTTTTTTTTTTTGGTGATATTTAAAAAAAATAGTCCAACTTACTAGGGGATGAAAAAGCAAGAAATATCATGCATTTATATCATAAATGATTTTGTAAAACAAAGCAAATCTATCATTGGATTTTGGATTTAGTAAAAACATTCAAAGAATCTCAAGTATCAGTAACACTTAAAGATACTATCAATTGGTCAATATACAAATATTTATAGTTTATGGTCAAGCATTACACATGTTTGTGTTTTTTTGTCACTCATGTAGTGTCAGTATTTAAATTTTTTGAGCTACATCTAATTTTCAATGCTTTATTATGAATATATATTTTTAAAAATATAGATATATTTAAAAAAATAGTGGAGGTTGCCAGTGGATGAAAAACCAAGATTATATGTTTGTGTTAGATGAATTGCTAAAATGAAGCAAATCTATCATTGCATTTTGGCATTTGCAAAATGCTTGAAGAATCTTAAGTATTAATAACACAACTTAACGTGCTATCAAGTGGCCGATATGCATAAATACTTATAGTTTTATGGTCAAGCATTACATTTTTATTATTTTTTGCCACTCATGTGTCAATTTTTTTTTTTTTGAGATACACCTATTTCTCAATGCTTCATTATAAAGATAATTGTTTTTAAATTTACTAATATTTTTAAAAAAATTAGTCAAATTTATTACTGACGAAAAATCAAGAAAGATCATACATTCGTGTCAGATGAATTACTAAAATAAAATAAATCTATTATTGCATTTGGGTATCAATAACTTTTCAAAGAATCTAAGCATTAGTAACACCACTTAATAAGCTATCAAATGGTTGATAAACAAAACTATTTATAGTTTTATGAATAAGTGTTACACATGTTTATTTTTTTTTTCACACATAGTGCTAGTATTTAAAAATTTCACAATTGTGATAGTTTAAGATATTTTTGATGATTATGTGAAAAAAAAGTGACTTCAAAAGTAAATTATATTTATTAACATTGAAGTTTATTTTCAAAGATACTTAAGATTAATACAAACATATATTTGTTGAATTGGATTTTTAGTATTTGTTTATTATTACAATATATTTTTATACAAATTTATGGTGTGTTGTGATTAATACAAACATTTGACAAGGAATATCTATCAAGAAATTCAAGTAACAAGTATTACATATTTATGACATGAAATATATGAATGTTGTGATGTACACTCTAGGAAATCACATTATAGTTAGCTTTGTAATCATAACATCCCCTCTTACATAACTATGATAATAAACATAATTGAAAGATTATTTTTTGTAATTACAAAGATCCCTATATTACTTTAATAGCATCATGTGATTCATTAGAACCAATCATAAGCAAAACAAATACACACTGAATTTTACCTTTAAGGCTCAACTTAGAGATGAAGACAATAACACATGCTCTTCATTTATCATGTCTCTATCCTAGAATTTATATTTAAGTGAGAATAGTCTCAAAGGCTTAAAGAGATAGCACCAAGCTTCTCTATATTACCAATATGTTATGTGGCCTTTTCTAACATAAACTCTTGTGATTTGTGTATGATTAAAGCCCATGCTATTTTGATAGAGGTATGTGTATAATTGATTTTTGTAACAAGGAGCATGTGAATAAACCTTAGGTTATTCTTTCCTATGACACCCACAAAATTTTATTGAATTCCACAATCACAAACAATAACTCTTTACAATTGAGAAACTTGATGATAAATTGTATTCTTTATGGTACCAAGTGCTCCATCAACTAAGCCAACATCCACCAACAAACAAGAACTCTTTACAATTGAGAAACTTGATGATAGATTGTATTCTTTATGGTACCAAGTGCTCCATCAACTAAGCCAACATCCACCAACAAATTGCACACTAACATTATGCAAATGCCAACACACATTAAAACCAATATGTCCAAATAATCCTATACATTAGGTATGTGAAAACATACCATGCACAACTAGTGTGGTTAAGAAAATGTTATCACTCAACATGCAACTTCCATTGTACTAATTAAAAAAAGCATTGAGAACATGGTAGGTCTCCCACAAACACAAATAATAGTTTATCCTACAGTATTAAAGGAAACTTGGTAAATATAAATGAGTAACAAATGCTTAGTAAGATTGACAATCTATCCTAAAATATATAGGTGTGTCCAATAATTTATAGTTGTTTACAAAGAACTATAAGAACATAGCTCCAATTGTTTATGAGGATGATTCTAAATGTAATATCACTTAACAAAAATAATTTTCTCTTTTAATAAGACAACTATTTACAAGAAAGGCCATTATAAATAAATACCAATAATAATATAGAGTATTTATTCTTTCAAACAAAGCGAATAACTCATCTTTAGATTGGTGAAATTTGTGTACTCATGTCGTTTCACATTTAGTTTTGTGATTGTTTTAAGAGAATGCATTTATATATTAACATATTAACAAAAAGCACAATCTTGTGTGAAGTTGGGCTCCTTCATCCATACTATTACTCACTCATTCACATTCTTAGACATTTATCCACCTTATCCATATACACATGCATTTTGATACATTAATCCAAATTATAAATTTATTATGCATATTTATGCACCCATCATCATACACTTGTTATCTATGTGAATTTTACCATTTTCTTGTCCTAGGTGATTTTCATAGGTGCTAGGTTAATCTTACACCTACAGGTCTAACCCTTGATTTTCTACTATTCAAATTTTAATTTTGGCTATCACCCATTCTTTTCATGCCTTCATCTAATCAACACACATTTGCACAATTTAAAGCCATGTCCTTGTATTTGAAGGCAATCAATTGCATTCATTTATCATCATCAAACATCAAGAAAATATCATTCATGATTAATAAGAAGCATGTTAGAACCACTTACATTGTACCTAAAAATGAACCTAGATTTGCATAATTATCCTAGAAGTATTTGCATAACTAATGCTTGTTATGCAATCATTGGCATGATCATAAAGTCATTTAAAAAAATAAAAATTATGGTGGTTGTTCAAAGGTATTTCTAAATACCACTAATCTAGATAAGAAAATAAATAAAGACAAAACAATGAGCTATAAAGTAAAATTACATATAGTTTGAGATCAAATCAACATGATAGAGGATCAATTTGTAAAGTGGATATGAAAATGAATTGGGACATAGGCTCAAACTAGGTAGAAATATAGATCCAACACATAATCATGATTTACCATTTTCAACCCTAAGGTCTTTTGATTTAATACCTACAATAGATTTTAAGCATCATTTTCATATCTATAAATGAGTCTATTATTCCACACTATGTTATAATGTCCTTTTTTTGGTCCATTATGTCATTCTTGGAA
The DNA here is from genome assembly GCA_007258455.2 of Sequoia sempervirens. Lineage (NCBI taxonomy): Eukaryota > Viridiplantae > Streptophyta > Pinopsida > Cupressales > Cupressaceae > Sequoia > Sequoia sempervirens. The sequence continues at coordinate 237,791 of VDFB02001517.1, read as the reverse complement.
AGTTTCAAGATTTTTGGAGAGCGTTGATTTTATCGAAATATTTTTCTGACAATGGCAGAGTGTACTTGGAGTCAAGATGAATACAATGGTTTTTTTTGAGTGCAAATCCAAATTTTAAGGAATATTCCGGACTTCATGGAGATTTCCAACTTCTTTGGAAATCACCAACTTTCCTAGGACCTTGGGACGTGTGGATAAAAGTAATTAAATAAATAATTTAAGTTGTCTTAAGGTGACTTTATTTTATAAAGACAACTTATGCTTATTTATTTTAAAGAAGGGTGGCTTACATCATAAAGTGTTCTTAAAAGAGTGCCAAAAAGTGTTAGCACTAGGCATGGGGTACAAGTGACTTTAAGATAAGAATGATATTTAATCAAAAGTTTTCGAAAAAAGTCACTATAATTTGAAGGAATTTTCTTTAAAAAAAACATTTTTAACAACAAAAACCAAGAAGTGTTTTTTGAATAAAAACAAAAACTGTTTTTTTCTAGAAAGTAATGAAAAAGTAAAAAAAATGTTTTTTTTGAAAAAGCAACAAAAAAATTATAAAAGGAGGTTGGATATTGAGAAGAAGGGTTAGACTGAATATTATATTTGCATTTTCCTCAGAGTAAGAACTTGAGTTCTTTTCATATTTCTCAAGGATGAAAACCCTCTTGGAATACCAATTTCAAGGACAAAAACCCTCTTATTTGGATTGAGTGGTTTCATCCAAATATCACCAATGTGTTGAAGATAATGGGTTAAGGGGATGAAAATCCTCATTATGTATTGCAAAAATTTTAGCTAGAGAATTCCATGGTGTTGAAAGTGAAGTTTTCTCAGTTTGTGTTGCACAGTTAAGTTAATTTTTTTAGTTGTGCTTTAATGAAGATTTTTGATGTGTTTTGATATGCAATGATTTATGATGTAGATTTAATAAGTTTGTGGGCTTGTAAGCGATTGAAGAAGGTTTTTTCTTGAAACCAAACAAAAATAAGGTTGAATTTGGTGATTTCTAAGAGTTTTATGACAACTATACTTACTTTACCAACATCAATAAGTTTAGTTTTAGACCTACAAGGTGATTGATTTTTTTATTATGTTTGATCCATTCTATTCATAGTGCTTTGGGTTCAATTTTGGTGTGTTTTGGAGTAGTTTTTAGTTTATGCATGTTGAGTAGTGGTGTTGGGCATACTCTTTGCAAGATTTCAGAGTGTTATTAGTGTTGGTCAAACTTGTTATTTAGTGTTTATCAATCACAAAGAGAGTTCATAGCACTACATTTAAGTTTGAAATGAATTTATGCAACCTACATTGACTGTGGTTCGATTTGGGGCATGTTTCCTTTATTTTGGGGTTGTTGCATCAACATGCATAGGAGTGTAGTGTGCTATCAAAGTACATCAAACTTGTTTGACAATATGATAGCAATTACAGAGGGAAATCAGACCTACATCAACCTCTTTCATCAACCATTGGAGGTATTCTTCATGTTGAGTACTTGAATTATTGTTTATCAATGTTATTTGGTCTCATTTAGGATGTTGCAATAGTTTGATATTGTAATTAGAACTTTGTATTAGTCTATAATAGTAGTTCACTTCCTCAAATGTTAATTTGTAATGTATTTTATACATGTCTTGTGAATCCTAGATGGTAGTACTATTGGAGTTAATCATTTGAATGAATTTTCATTTTGTAAGTTGGATAGTTCACCACCACTAGTTATAGCATTTTCATTCAACTTGTCTGGCATGAACAAGTTGACATTATTGACTATTTGGTTTGAGTCAATTTTAGAAATTCCGCAAGTGGCTGGCATTGCATATGCACATAGTCCATTGAAGAGGTGTTGATAAGTTGGCTTTGCCACCTATGTGCCAGTCCTTGATCAAGGTTATGAAAACTAAAAAAATGAATTTTTTATGTTGTTTAATGTTTTTGTTTACAAATAGGTTGAATAGATGATATTTTTCCAAGTTTCTCTCAATTTAGGACAATGTATTTCAAAATTCAAGAGTGAAACAAAAGTGAAAATGTTTTTACAAGTTTTGTGTAATGTCCCCTTTTTCATGAGCAATGGATTTTTGAGGAATTAGCCTATTCTTGATCTTCGTAGGCTAATGGAGCTTGATAAGAGGATCGTTTGACAGATACCCAGTTGATTGGTTGGCTCATTTCGTGATATATTCTTCATATGGAGGTGTTCTAATGATATGTTTCTATTTTTAGAAACCTCATGTTATAAACTAATGTTATGTTTGCACTTTATGTTATGAATAATTATTTTATTTTAAAGTGCAAAATAATAAAATAAAATAAAATAATATTCCTTCTAGAAGGTGACTTGGGAAAGTTCTAGAAGGAGGCTGACCTCTTGAGGAAAAAGTATAAATAGACATCATGGGCTTCATTCTCATCAAAGCAGATTTGTTGTTGTTGATGTTGATGTTTGATGGTTGTGGAGCCTAGGGTTTCTACAGTTGTCTTTGGCCATTGAGAATGAAAACTCTCAATTGGTAAGCAATTTTGAGGGTGTGAAATATCACTTGAATTATTGCAAAGTTGAGGAAGTTGCTTCAGACTTTCTACTTGTACTTCAAAGAAAAATTTTATAGCCTTTGGCCAAATTTTGGTGGTATTGATTTGAAGAGATCAATTGGTGCATTGCTGGAGTCATTTTGGTGTATTGAGACTTCATCAAGATTGTTATTCAAGGTTCAGTCTGCATCTTTATCAATTCTGGAATAAATTACAGTCATATATATCAGCTTGAGGGAGCCACGATTTTGCTTATTGCAGCCATAACATCCATTGATCTTGGTCATGATTAGTAGTGCTTGACTTCTAAGGAGATGGAGATCATTATTGGAGCTGGAGGAGATCTTTAGAGGCTGATTTATATTTATTTTCTGAGGTCTGCTAGAACAGGGGCGAATTGGGCTGGGAAGCACAAATAAATTCATTAAAATTCATACACTTGTTTTTGGCTGGTGGGTATTGGAGCAATCAATTTCTAGAGGATGGACAATGATGTTTAGTGATTAAAATCAGAGGTTGCAGCTGCTATTATTTTATTCTTGAAGTCTGAAATATCCAGCAGGGGCGGCTAGGGCTGAGACATCATCCATCACTCATAAGGTGCACTCTCCTTTGTTCTTGCTTGCTACTTCATCTCCAATCCAAGGCGACTTCATTCTAGGTTTATTTGCATTGTTTGGAGCTCATTTACATGTCATATTTGTATATGTTTGAAGTATGATTTTGTACTCATAAATTAGCAAACTTCATAAAAGTTGTAAATTGCCAAGAGTCTTGGCAATGCTTTGCATTTTGGTTTATAAACAAGTGCTGGAGTTTAGTTTTAGATTAGTAACTTTATTCATAGTCTTCTAGATTCTAGATGGATGCATTCCAAGTGTTTGATAAAAAGTCACTTGGCTGTAGGTGGATATTTCACATGTAGAAATCATTTAATGAGCACTGTATTGAGTCTTTGTATTGCAAATTGGAGATATAGGTTGCTGGTTGTTAATAAGTTGTCAATGAGCATCTCCATATTATTCACACTCAGATTTTAGTATGCATACCAACTGTTTGACAAAATACCAGTTGGCTGTAGGTGATCATTTTTCATGATTAGAACTCATATATGCATTCAATGTTGTCAAAATAAGTTGCACATTCATGTTAGGTCATAGTTTAGTCAATTTAGAGTCATTTGTAAGCATTCTCATTGATGCGAATTGAAGAAAAGAGTCATTTTAGCAAACTGAAATGTTATATCAGTCATATGACCCTTGTATGCAAAGTGTTTGATGTAATTTCCAAGGCCAAAAATCAGAAGTTTTCAATCAGATTTGAGCAGGGTCATTACAGTGGTATCAGAGCTGGTTTATGAAGTGTTTGACAAAATTTCAAGGGCAACAAAAAAAGAGTTTTTGAGTCAGTTTGGGTTAGGCTCATTACATTTTGAATGCAATTTTGAGATATGAAATGTAATAATTCATTGATTCTAAGATGCCATAATATGAAAATGATGATTTTGATACAATTTTGAAATCAAACAATGCAATGCTTTTCACTTTTTGAACTATATGAAAGATGCCTAAAAGGATTCAATTATGAATTCCAAAGTGTTACATAAAAATGTGGTACACCCTAAGTTTAACACTCATGACCTAGGGTGTATTTTATTATTTTTATGGGTATCATTAAGATGTAAACCAACAAGGTGCATAGATTGACTTACAACCTCCAAGGTGAGTCAATCAGACCTCGATCTGCATATTTTTGAGGATGGGAATGGATTGGAAATATTTTGGAATGATTAACTTAATGATCCTATATGCCCTAATATGAAAAATGAAAGATACTGACAATTGATAAACAAAAATAGTCAAGTTCCAACAGATCTGGAAAGTGAAGATGATTGTGCACCTGCCCAAAAAAATTGGTTCTATTGTGTCTACAAGGATAGGGCTGCCCAATGGTTGTTGAGTCCCTATAGGGGTTGTCTTGCTCAATTTTAGGGGTCCTTTGGTGTTGGATCTGAGCTTCTATTTTCCACTTGTCTCACTGTTGGAATGTTGTAAATAAATTTTGTAGGTGAGTTTTCATGTCTTGATAAGGTTTATATAACAAATGCAACAATGCCAAATTGATCTTTGAGCTTTCTTCAATCCTTCTTGAACTTGTAACCTGTGCATTCACAAAGAGAAGAAATGTTGGGCCATTTTAGGGGCTTGCCTTAGTCAAACCCTGTGTTAGTGTTTCCACTTCCACAATGGCAATGCCAATGATAAAATGATAATTGGAAGGAAGGAATGATGAATGAAAAAAATGCTGCAACTCACCACCCTTCAATGGCTTCCTTGAAGGACTAAAGGCATAAACATCACCTCAAAGATTTGGATCTTTCTTTGCTTGAATGCTTGAATGCTTGAATGCTTTGGAGATCTATAAAAAGATGTTAGCCTTAACACAATCATGATGACATGAACACATAAACTCACATACACTTTGACATGATGCTTGGATCTAGAATTGTTGTAATAAAACCCTCAAATGCTGCTCTTGACTTAATCTTCAATGCTCTTAATGTTCACCTCTTGCTAGATTCTTTCACTTAGATTTCAAATGGTGAAATAAGTAGGTATTTATAGGCATTTATTTAATTTCCCAAAAATTAGATCCTGGAAGCCGACATTTGAAATTTGAATTCTAAATGTTAAATTACTACCAAAAACATATTTAAAAATGGGTCTTGGCTAAGAAGGGGGACCCAATCGCCCATGGACAAATGGGTCCTAGCCCAAATTTCTAGGACACTCAGTTTCGGGGCAACATGTAAATTGAATGCATTGATTCAATGCTTGGTGCTTATTGAAAAATGGGACAAATGGGATCCAAAATACATAATTTTAGGTACTTATGGGGTCAATTAGGCTCAATAATTTAGGGGGGGAAAAACATAATGTGAAATTGTAAGTGTACACAATTTTCTATGTAACACTTGCAGGACCATGTAATGGGGCCATAACCAAGGCAAAAAAAAGAGCCAAAAGTGGACTTCCTATCATTGACATCACCAACCCAATCCGAGTCAGTGAAGCTAATTTTCTAAGGATCTCTTGATGTATAGTGAATACCATAATGTGAGGTGCCTTGAATATATCTCAAAATTTATTTGGAATCTTGCCAATGACTCTAATGTGGATCATGTGATAATCGAGAGATAACACCAACTGCAAACGAAAGACCAAGGCGTGAATGTTAGGTACAAAATACTACCATCCAACCACTTGTATAATGTAGCATTTATTGAAGGAGTAGTACAAGTGGAAGATAATACAACACATGATTGAAATGGTGTGGGGGAAGGCTTGCAATCAAGCATGCCAAATCTCTGAAGCATGTCAAGAGCATACTTTTTTTGAAATATGGAAATCCCATCTAAAGACTTAATAATCTGTAAACCAAGAAAGTAGTGTAGAAGGTTGATATTTGTCATCTGAAACTACTCCATCAAAGCTCGTTGAACATTCTAGACCATGGAGGATGAGCCATCTATAAGGATCAAATCATCCACATATAGAACAAGGATCAAAATATCATCCTCCTATCTTTGAATGCACAACGTGGGATCAAAATGACATCGTGTGAAGCCAAAATAAAGTAGCAAAGTGTCTATCTTCTCATACCAAGCCTGAGGGGCTTGTTTGAGACCATATAGTAAATGACAAAGTCTGCAAACCAATGAAGAGTACTCAGTAAAACCATGTGGTTGCTCCATATAAATATCCTCATGAAGATCACAATGAAGGAAGGCACTCTTCACATCCATTTGAAATATTGGCCATCCCTATGAATTTGGAAGGGAAAATACAAGGTGAATAAAATTCATCTTGGAAATAGGGGCAAAGGTCGTAGAATAATCAATGCCTTCGACCTAAGAGAAACCCTTTGCAACAAGACGGGCCTTATACTTATCAATAGAACCATTTGCAACATATTTGGTAAAGTACACCCACTTGCACCGAACCAAATTTCTTCCCTTAGGAAGAGGAACTAAATCCCAAGTATGATTCTTCATCAAAGAAGAATACTCATCTGCCATAGAACTATCCCACTCAAGAATACCAACCACCTCTGAAAACTTCTGAGGATCATCCAAAATGGTATGAATCAAAGGAATAACACCTGATGTCTATGCGCAAGTGTGATAGGAGTTTGGAGGATCACTTGCCAAAGGTCCAACTGCATCAATAGCATTGTGGACCCACTTGGGTAAGGGATGAATATCTGGATGTGGTGGGATAGTTGGAGAATGAGGAATCATCCTCATCCTCAAGAGATGAGTAATCCTCAAGATATGAGGAGTGAGTAGTAGGTGATGAGGGAGAAGCTAGGGATGGAGAATACATTTGAGGAAAACACTCATCAAACTGGACATCCCATCAAAACAAGACATCTCTGGAATTAGGATCAAACAACCTGTATGCCTTAATATCCTCACAATAGCCAAAAAATATGAGTGGTCGACTCTTCCTCTCCATGACTTTCCGTTGAGCTTTAGGAATGAATGCTCGAGCCTTACCACCAAAGACTCTAAATGAAGATACATCAGGCTCGACATGGGACCAAGCCTCCTTAGGAGTCCTATGTTGCAATACCTTGTGAGGCATACAATTTTGAATATAATTGGAACAATTAACTACCTCATCCCAAAACGAAGAATGCATATCTCATGAATGAATCATATAGTTGGCCATATCTCATAAAGTTCCATTATTTCGCTCAAGAACACCATTATGTTGAGGGTTGTATGGAACTATAAGTTGATGCTACAAACCATGCTCAATGAAAAATTCCTTGAAAGTATGATTAACATACTCCCCCATTATTTGTGTGTATCTGCCTAATAGAAAGACTAGATTGCTTCTCCATGAATGCCTTAAAGATCCTGAAAGAATCAAAGGCATCACTCTTGTACTTAAGAAAGTACACCCATGTATTCTTGGAGAAGTCATTAATAAATGTGAGCATATATTTGGCCCCTAGAAAATAAGTAGGTGGAAATGACATGAGGTCACTATGTACCAACTCTAAGGGTGTCTTGGCACGTGTGGCTCTACCTGTAGAAAAATAATCCCGGTGATGTTTGCTAAGAACACATCCTTGAAAAATACCATTAGTATAGGAAATCTTAGGGAGCTCGAACACTAATTCCTGTGTACTTATTTACTGTAGATATCTGTAATTGACATGACCAAAATGTTCATGCCACATCATGCTCATAATGTCTGCATGTGCTATAAAGGATGAACCTTAACCAAATGAACTCTCAAAACCATCAAATCGGTATATGAGAAGTAGAATCAACACTCCCAGTGGCCACAATAATATCAAGATCATGAAGGTCATGAATAAATACATCATGTGGGGTAAACTCGACTATCCTATCAGTGCCAAATTGAAAAAAACTTATACAATGAAATAAGGTTGGTGGAGCTACCAGGAACTAAAAGTACCTCATGAAGAAAACTACCCTCAAGTGTGACAGTGCCTGAGCCCAAAATTGAAAGCTGTGTAGAATCCCCAACTACAATGTGAATAGTCCTACAATCTAAAAGGGATGAGACCAAACCTTGAGAGTGTGTCATGTGATGTGTTGCGTCAGAATCAAGTATCCATGGAGCTGTAAAAGGTAAGGCCCATGTCAAAGGAGCATGACCTTTACCTTTAGATGAGGAAGAATATTTCGAGGTGGAGATGTAATGCTACTACATGGATTCCTCCAAAGCCTCTAATATCTTCCAACATCTATTGACTGGATGCCCTTCCTTACCATAAAAACTGTAAGGTTCACCTGATTTATTCTTTGTCTTGGAGGAAGACTCTCCAAACTTAGAATTTTTATCATACTAAGGAGTGGTTTGATGTTTTTGTTCTAACTTCTTAGATGTTTTGGAGAAACACTCACTACTTGATGAAGAATCTATCTTGGGATTATGTTTCTTCTTGTATTTCCCTTTGGATGTCTATGCTACCAATTCTTGGGTTTTAGATCCATAAAGAGATTCAAACTAAATCAACTTTTCCTATTCATGAGTCAAACACTCACAAAAAACCTCAAAAGTAGGCATGGTAAATGCATCACCCAATGCATCCATATTAGAGTAGAAAGAATAAGAGAAGAACTAAAATGACCCTCAAAGCTTAGACATAATCAGGAAAATACATTATTTGTTAGTTTCATTCTTCCCACAACCCTGTAAAAGAGATCTGAGTGACTTAAACCTCTATAAGAAATCCTTAATGGAGGGGAAAGAATTAGGTACAAGTGATGTTGATTCCGCCTCAATCTCCAAAGCTCTATATTCATTGATGGTGTCAAAAAGATCATTGAATCTCGTCCACATAACCCTAGGAGTGTTACAAAACTTCAAATGAAACAAGAGACTGTCTAAAACATGCAGTGAAATCAAAACCATCACCTCATCTATCTTGTTCCTATGTTGAAATATTTCAAATTGATGAGTCAATGCTAGTTGTTCTTCATCCAAAGTGGACCATAATGTTGAATGCACAGGAAAACTAAGAGGAGGGGTAAATCAATTGTACATTAAAACATCAAAACCCTCATTAAAATTTAGATCTGCATTAATCCTTAAACTCTTAACAACCATTAAACCCTTATAATGCATTAGTAGAACATCGACATGAGAAATAACAATGCAAACACATCCAAACACATGAAAACACAAAATTTATGTGGAAAACCCAAGAAGGGAAAAACTATGGTGAGGATTAGATCACAATATAAAGTAATTGCAACACCAAATACAATAGGTTCATTGTTAGAGGGATCACTACCCAAAAGAAAAGAAGGGCTCACTTCCATATTAGAAAGAAGAAGAAAGAAGATTGTTACAATGATAAATAAATCTTAGAGCAACATAAAAGTTCCACCACTGCTTCACCAGAACATTCACATTCTCTGTAGAATGTAAACACTTTCTACTCACTGCTTCCAATAGTCTTAGGCATTAAAGCTCACATTGCATTTTTCACTTTCACACTTCACATTACACCAATCACACCTTTATCCTCCATCAGCTCATCACTCATATATACCATCTTCAACTTGAAAACAATTCACAAGGTCAGCTATGCACCTCAAATGTGCAAATTCAAACTAGGTCTAAAAAAAAGAATTCCCATGGTGGAGACGAATGACAGAAGACCACATCACACCTTAACTCATACTCAAATACATACATACATACACGCTATGCCATGCTTCCACAAAAATTGAAGCATATCCGCAATCAGTGTAAACACCCAAGGTCGAATGAACTTGTATTAACACCATTAAACAATTAAGTACACACTTCCTTTGATCCAAACATGACTTGTGGAACACACACAACACTTTAACTTAATCTAGAATATTCCATCAACACCCTGAAATCCAAAAACTCCTTCACAACATCATACACTAGAAGAACATATTCATTTTGCACAACCGACAAACCTTCCACACAATATGACACCTGAATCCAACCTTGTGGAGCACCAAAACATGAAAAAATCACCTTGAATATATATAATAGCAATATAAGAATAGTTCTAGATCCACAAGACTAGAAACCAAACTATGGAGAAATGTGGAGCAAAACCATTTCTCCAGACAACACTACCTACATAGTTCACACATTGGTGAACACAACTTTCTTTGCACAATGATCTAGAGCTTGAAACTCTGGATATAACACTTATGAACACCTCTAATCAACATATCCAAATCACATAGGTAGATCTTCATCCATGAAGAAATGCGAAGCAAAACACTGAACACCACTCTGTCACATTGAACCCTCTTCACCACACCGTTTCCTCTTTTATTCAAATTTTCTCAAAAGTACTTGGAAACCAAGCACCACAAACACATTCTCATCATCTGGAACACTTCTACAACATCTCAACCACACAAGAGGTTGAACATCACAAAATCATGCTCATCAAAGAAACACTAGAGGTTGACATCAGTGATACTACTAATGACAACATAATCTAACCAATCAAAGCATCTTCACAGACTACTAACAATCTCCCCATAGACCCGTTGACATCAATGCAACAACAAATCTTTGTTGGCATCAATGACAATAAAAACTTCCAACAATACCCCCCTTTTTCATTGATGGAAATACATAGATAAGCCATCAACAACAAAAACAACTTTGATCACCAACACATATACTACACCACAATGCACATTGCTCCCCCTTACACAAGCATCTATACTTTCCAACACTTTCTTAGGAATTCTATCCTCCTTACTTCATATGTTTTTTCAATTATCTCTCTCCCCCTTTGACATCAATGGAAAAGGGCAGAATACTTGAATCTCTCCCCTTTGACATTAAATATACATACTTTCTCTCCCCCAAAGGCAACACCTATAAGGGACAACAATTGCTTTGCAACTACCTTTTCTTTTACTACACTCTATTTTCTTCACACCTTCTTTGCACACTAACCAACAAAAACTACTTGTATCCTTTAACACAAATGACAAAGGAAAATAACTATATACCACGCAATGACAACACTTACTCCCCTTGACTACAATAACCAACAATGCCACTACCTACCCCCCCTAAGAAGTAGCCACCAACATCAGTCCAGGACAAGGAATGAATCTTGAGATCCACTGGACTGATACATGTCCTTATGCATCTAATTGAAAGGAGGGGCAATAATCCCCAACTTATATCAAAGATACTCAAAAGTATCCTTAGGAAGAGCCTTCATGAAGGTATCTACAACTTGATCCTTAGTAGGCACATACTCCAATTTCACCTCATTCTTTGCAACCTTCTCTCTCAAAAAGTGATACCAGATTGAAATATGTTGTCCTTGAATGCATTACCAGATTCTTTGAAATATTAATAACACTTGTATTATCACAAAAGATAGAAATAGGTTCATCATATACCACTCTTATATCCTTCAAAATTTTCTTCATCCATAACACCTAAGTGCAACATGATGCTACATCAATGTATTATGCCTCTACAATAGATAATGGAACTGAATCCCGCTTCTTGCTTAGCCAAGGCAACAACCTACTTCCAAGAAAGCAAGCACCACCACTTGTAATTTTTCTGTCATCCAAACAATTTGCCCAATTTGTATCTGTATAAGCACTCAAAGAGAAATCAATATTCTTTGGATACCACAAATCATATTCTGGAGTGCCTTTCAAGTATCTGAATATTCTCTTTATTGAGGTACCACATGTGACTCCTTGGGATCTTCTTGAAATCTAGCCACAAGACAAACTATATGCATGATATATGCTCTAGTAGTAGTTAGATATAACATTCCTCCAATCATTGATATGTACTTGCTTTGATTAGTCTTAGGAGATTATTCATTCTTACTTAGTTTACAACCATTAACCATGGGAGTACATACCGGTTTAGAGCCTTCCATCCCAAACTTCTTCAACACTTCCTTGACATACTTAGATTGTGAAATGAATATCCCTTTCTTTGTCTGATTGATTTGAAGTCCAAGGAAGAAATTCATCTCCCCAAACATAGGCATCTCAAACTCTTTCTACATCTTTTCTACAAATCTCTTGTACATGCTTTCATTACCTCTAAAGATTATATCATCAACATACACCACCACAATCAAGATTTGATCTTTTTCAACTTTGAAATAAAGATTACTATCTGCAGTACCTTTATTGAATCCTTGCTGCAACAAGTACCTATCCAATCTTGCATACCAAGCTCTAGGAGCTTGTTTGAGTCCATATAATGCCTTCTTCAATCTACGGACCATATTAGGATTATCTAATAACTGAAAGCCTTTTGATTGTTCAATATAAACCTATTCTTCCAACTCACCATCAAGAATGCAGACTTCACATCCATTTGATAGACTTTGAAATCCTTATGTGCTACAAAAGTCAAAAACATCCTAATAGCTTCCATTCTTTCCACCAGAGCAAATGTCTCCTCAAAATCTATTCCTCCTACAAGTCTTTTCCTGTTTGTTACCACTTCTCAATTCTCATTTAGCTTGTTCTGGAATGCCCACTTAGTTCCAATCACATTCTTGTTTGTAGGTCTTGGGACAAGTTCCCAAGTTTGATTCTTCTCAATCTACATTAATCCTTCCTCTATAGCTTTGATCCATTATTCATCTTTGTATGCCTCAATCACTATTTTAGGTCCAACTTTGGAAAGTAAACATAGGTTTACTTGTTCTTCTATCATAGCAGCCTTTCTTCTTGTCAACACACCTCTACTTTTGTTACCAATGATTTGATCTTCTAAATGATTCTTCTGCACATACTTATGGGTTTTAGGGATCCTTTCTAGAGCTTCTTCCTCTTCAACTTGCACTTCTTTTTCCTTACCTTCATCTTTCTCTTCTCCTCTATAAGAGGACTCATCTAGTTCATATCCATCTATCATCATTGAAATTTGTGTAAGTCTTCATCCACTTTGACACTTGCACTTTCAACAATATTTTTTAGCCTCTTATTGTAACATCGGTAAGCCTTTCTTCTTGTAGAATATCTAAGGAAGATTCCTTTATCAAATCTTGTATCAAACTTTCCTAAGTTTTCTTCATCTCTTATGATATATCATTTTCTTCCAAACACTTGTGAAATATTTCACAATAGGGTTTCTTCCATACCACAACTCATAGGGAGTCTTTGAACTATTTGTCCTTTCTTGTGCTCTATTAAGTATGTAGACTGCAGTATAAATTGCTTCTCTCTAGTAGACATTTGGTAGATTTGCTTCCTTCATTATTTTCCTTACTTCTTCTTGAATAGTCTTATTCTTTCTTTACACAACTCCATTCTACTGAGGATTCCTAGGAGCTAACAAATGCCTCTTTATTCCATGATCTTCACAAAAAGTGTTAAACTCATTGGAGGTGAATTCTCCACCTTTGGAAAATATTAAACATTTTATTTTCATATCCATTTTATTCTCAACCATAGCTTTGAATGCCTTAAAATTATCTAAAGCTTCTGATTTTTTTTTTGAGAAAAGTAACCCAAGTCATTCTAGAATAATCATCAATTATTAGCATAAAATACCTGTCACCTTGAACATTTTTGATTCGAGTAGGTCCACAAAGATCTGTATGCACCAACTCCAAAGGAACAGTAGTAGATTGTTCTTTGAATTTGAAACTCTTTCTAGCTTGCTTCCCAATCTGACATTCCTTGCAAACAACAATGATAGGATTTGTAATCTTCGACAGATCTCTCACAACTTGATTTAAATTGATCCTCACTAGGCTACCAAAATTGATGTGACACATTCTTCTATGCCATAGCCAACTTTCATTAATCTGATTCATAATGCATTGACCATTTGCACCCTTAAGTTGATAAACATTTCCATCTTCCCTTCTTCCCACTGCAACCACAGTTTTAGAGCCTTTTTTGATCTCACAACCATTTTCCTAAAGCCCAAGATTATATCCTTTGCTACACATTTGTACTGCACTCAAAAGGTTATGCCACAAACCCTTAACATAAAGAAAAACATCTATATTATGCTTGCCATCAAAACTGATTGAACCTTTTCCACATATCTTAGCAAATGTATCATCACCAAACTTAACTAAACCACCTTCAAATTATCAAGCTTTACAAAATTGCTCTTATCACCTATCATGTGATTTGAGCATCCACAGTCAATGATCCAGTTGTTCTTCTCCTCTCTAGCATGAAAATCAATCACCATTGCTCCTCCAATGTTATGACGTGCTTCTGAAGCACTTTCCTTCATACATTTCTTAGAGTTAGCATAATTAGTTCCAACATTTAGAACCATGAACAAGCATTCATCATATTCATGATCAGGGTGATTAGATTCATCATCAGATATACTGGCATCTTCCTTAACATAATAACTTCTCCTAATTGATTTACCTTTATTCTCCTTAGGTCTATCTCTTGAAGCTTTGATAGGAAATCTTGAAGCATAATGACCAAAATTTCCATAGTTAAAGCATTTGAAAGGTAACTTACCTCTGTATTTTCCAGTTCCCTTTTTCAATTTTCTCACAAAGTTTGCTTCTAACTCATCAAATTCATCTGGGTTAGATTCCCCATTCTTCTCTTTTTTCCCAACTTTAAAAGTAGTCTCCTTTTTTATATCACTTGGACCAAAATCTCTCAATTAAAAAGTAGTTAATGCACCAAACAGCTGATCTCTAGAATAATATTCAAATTTTGAATTTCCTCAATAGAAAAATCTTATGACTATAAGATTTAGTAAGATTTCTTAGGACCTTCTTTACCACCTCATCTTCATCTTGATTTCCACCAATACCTCTGATGGAATTGACAACTTCATCTACTCTATGCATGTAGCCTATAATATCTTCATCTTTTTTCATCCTTAAGTTTTCAAACTTGATCTTCAGATTTTGCATCTTTGCTTGTTTGGCCTTATCATCTCCTTCATAGATACTTTCCAATTTTTTCCAGATTTCACCAGTAGTTTTAAGACTCATAACTTTCACAAGTTCAGAATTAGAAAGACCACTCAAAAGAGCATACCTTGCTTTTCCATTTTTCTCATATGCCTTGATTTCATCATCAATACTTGGACCATTTGCAAGCATTGTATATCCGGTTTCAATAGATTTTAAAACTCCAAACCTTAGAGAGATAAGGAAACCTTCCGTCCTCATCTTCCATAATGCATAATCAGATCCGTCAAACAAAGGAGCCTCCCTCTTTGCACCATCCTAGATCTACCTCAAGCGGTTAATATTTATTCCAAGGAACTTTGCTCTGATACCAATTGTTGAATGCACAAGACAATTGAGAGGGGGGTTGAATCAGTTGTACATTAAAACATCAAAACCCTCATTAACATTCAGATCTACATTAATCCTTAGACCCTTAACAACCATTAAACCCTTATCATGCATTAGTAGAACATAAACATGAGAAACAACAATGAAAACACATCCAAACACATGAGAACACCAAATTTACGTGGAAAACCAAAGAAGGGAAACACCATGGTGAGGATTAGCTCACAATGTAAAGTAATTGCAACATCGAATATAATAGGCTCACTACCAAAGGGATCACTGCCCAAAAGAAAAGAAGGGATCATTTCCAGATTAGAAAGAAGAAGAAAGAAGATTGTTACAATGAGAAATTCATCTCAGAGCAACAAAAAAGTTCCACCACTGCTTCACTAGAACATTCACACTCTCTTTGTAAAATGTAGACATCTTCTGCTCACTGCTTCGAGTAGTCTTAGGCATTAAATCTCAAAGTGCATTTCACACTTTCGCACTTCACATTATACCCATCACACCTTTATCCTCCATCAACTCATTAGTCATATATACCATCTTCAACCTTGAAAACAATTCACAAGATCGGCTATGCACCTCAAACATGCAAATTCAAATTAGTTCGACACCAAAGAATTCCGTGGTGGAGAGGAATGAAGGTGGACCACATCACCCCTTAACTTGGACCGAAATACATACATACATGCCACAACATGCTTCCACAAAAACACTGAAGCATATCTGCAATTAGTGTAAACACCCAAGGTAAGTCGAACTTGTGTTAACACCATTAAACAATTAAGTACATGTGCTTCCTTTGATCCAAAGATGACTTGTGGACCACACATGACACTTTAACATAATCTAGAATATTCCATCAATGCCTTGAAATCCAACAAATCCTTCACAACATCATACACCAGAAGAACATATTCATTTTGCCCAACCAACTAACCTTCCACACACTACAACACCTGAATCCAACCTTGTGGAGCACCGAAACACAAAAAAATCATACTGAAGATAGATACTAGCAATATAAGCACACTTCCAGATCTGTAAGACCAGAAACCAAACTATAGAGAAATGCGGAGCAAAACCATTTCTCCTAGACAACACTGCTTATATAGTTCACACATTGGTGAACACAACTTTCTCTGCACAACGATATAGAACTTGAAACTATGGATATAACACTTCTGAACACCTCTGATTAACACATCCGAACTGCATAGGAAAATATTCATCCATGAAGAAATTTAGAGCAAAACACTGAACACCACTCTATCACACTAAACACTCTTCATCACACAATTTCCTCTTTTATTCAAATTTTCTCAAAAGCACTTGGAAACGAAGAACCACAAACACATTCTCATCATCTAAAACACTTCTACAACCTCTCAACTACACAAGAGGTTGGACATCACCAACTCATGCTCATCAAAGCAACACTAGAGGTTGACATCAGTGATAGTACTAATGACAACACAATGTAACCAATCAAAGCTTCTTCATAGACTTCCAACAATCTCCCCATAGAACTGTTGACATTAATGCAACAATAAAGATCTATTGACATCAATGACAAAACAAACTTCCAACATCCTTTTGATTGCCATGGAATAGTGAAGAATAGAGCTTGTGTCTGTACTTTCTTATAATTGATTGAAAATGATATCACCAAGTTGATCGCAGATTGTAATTAAAATAGGTTCCAAGGTTCATGATTTTTATTTGAGAGAAATAGTAAGCAATTGAAGAGCCAATTGTAGAAACCTAAAATTTGACCCTACCCAACCACACCTAATTTTAGCCTATCCTAGCCCATTAATTAAATTTATATAATGTCTATGTAATTTTGTGTTATGATTGTTGACACTCTATTGGATAATTTTAGATGTTTTTATTGGATAATATTAACTTTAATACTCACAATATAGAATATTAATTTTAGTTTTAAGAACAATTTTTTTAGAGTCATGTTAAATCCAATATATTTTGGTCTTTATGTCTCAAAGATGTGATTGTACTTGGTTGTATAATTTCTTACATTGATTTCATTAGTCAGATCAAGAAGAATAATAGTTTAGGGTTAGAACTGAAGTTGTGTAAGCCTTCAAACATCAATTTGGTTGGTTTTTCCACCCACTCTAATTTGTGGCATGTTGATCGACCAAAGTTCAAATCTCAATTTAAATTACAAAATTAGACTAGGCCATCTAGTCATGAGAGTTACATGTGACTTGCGTTACCTTATAACACCTTCTAAATTGGCATAAGGTCATTAGGCTCCTAATTTCCCATATATCAAAATAATGATAATTGAGGTTGTGTACAATTGTTACCATTGATTTCAAAGGTGACATAACAAGAATAATTGTTGAGTGTAATAATTGAGGATGAGATCATTCTATTTATTAACCTTCTTTGAAAAAGTGTGTTTGGGAGTAAGGCCTCAATTGTTTTAACTAATTAGAATGGAGTAACAATATTTTTGATGTATTTTAAAAAAATGAACAATAATTTAATACTATAATATTCATTATTTTCATCCAAAGAAGCTCAATATGTATTCTTAGAAGCCACAATGATTCAATTAGCATACAATAACCACCATCCAAGAAACTCAACCTTCTCTCAGATCAATGTCTTCTTAGAATTACACATACACTTTCTTAGCCACATAAATTCTTTACAATATTTTACAAAAGGTTATACATCCATATAAAATAAACACATAGCAATGTATACCCTCACTTGAATCACTTCATAGCTTAGCTTTAGTAGCCCTAGAAAGAAAAGGTTAAGATAAAAACCCTATTTCTCGATTTGAATACACTCTTTAACATCCTTAAAAACCCCATCTTTCACAATCCTTATGCATCATATTGTTTCTAAAAATATCGTTCTTACAATCCCCTCTTATATCCAACAAGAATCACAAAAATATGACCACTAAAATCCCAATTGGAAAATTTGAAAATACATAAATCAATCACAATAACCACAACTATGTGGGAAACTCTTAAAGACTAGAGTTGTGCCTTCTCATGCCAACTATGTCCACACGAAATTTGTAAGCCAATTTTTTTTCTTGAGGTCTTCAAGAACATTGTGGGACTTGGCAACATTATTATAATGTTCACATGTGCTTGCCTTGAAACTTGCTTCTACAATTCATTTCTCATTTCTACCTAACTACAAATACATATTTTTATTCCAAAACAACAAACTATGATGATTTACAAGAACTTTGAGGGATCATTTATGCAAACTTAATAACTAGATTGAAAACATATATTAATCAACAAGACTCTTTGAACATATGGAATTTCAACCATTTAAATTTCAATGGATCCATTATTATTTTTTTGTTTTTTCTAAAGTGGATGGGTTTAGTTGGGTAGAAACATGTGTGTATGTGTGTTTATATGCAATTTGGGTTCATTTTAATCCACACTTTGTTGGATAAGTTTCTCCAGAAAAACCCATCAATCATGGATTATTCTTGTCTTCATGGCCATAAGGTGTCACAATCATTCTTAAAACATCTACACCTAATTCATCATGTTCATGCATTATTTTAGAATTTTGTGCTTAAGAAATTATCTCAAGAGTAGTGAGAATGAACTAACTTAACTTGGCCATACAAACTAATAACTTAGTAAGTATACCTGATGGTAACAATTGAATTTTATTCAATATGCTCATATTAATTTAGATCAAAAGATAGAGATATGACAATCCTCACAATTTTTTTCCTCACCATAATATCTTTTAAAATCTTAAATTCTTCATAGTTACATATAAATTCTTAAATAGAGAGAAGACTAAAATTCTACCATCATATTGCTCCCTTAATCATCTCATCCCAATAATCAAACTTGAAATTCCTTATTACTCCCCTAAAGAAAATTAAAGAAAAACTATGCCCATTTCATGCAAACACTCATCAACACAAGTCTTTGTACACTATGGGTGAAATTACAAAACCAAACAAGGAAATTAAATTTATTATAGAAAAGAAAATGCCATGTACCTTAGTCTTGAAGAGGAACTAATCTATTTCATTTTATCTTGGGAATTATAACTCTAGCACATCATATATTTCATATTAAATCATGATTAAAATCATAATGATTAATCTTATTGAGTGGTAAGAAATCATTATTGTAGATGAGATTTGTAGTAAGGGATTACCATAAATGAGAAACATTGTAAGAATATTCAATGGGAAGGTAGGTAGGGAGGTAGGAGGATCTCAAGCAAGGTATTATCATATATGAGATGGGGTGTAGGGATATTCAAGGGAAGAGATGGAGTTAAGGGGATTTCAAAAATTAAGGGAAAAAAGACATCTCTAACAAAGTGAATTTCAAAATTGAGAGGGAGGGGAATTTTTCCAATTTTTATTTGGAAGAGCTACTATTGAGAGGATTCCAACATCTTTAATGGTTAATAAGTTAACTACTACATTTACGTTTCAGAATGTGATATAAGGATATATTTTTGAATTCACCAACTAACTTAATGGCTTCTTCAACAAACACTTAATGAATCCATGAGAGGCGATTAAGCCATGTCACGAACCCAAGCGCTATGCTGCACAACACAAGGAGACCAAGGGCACACACCTTGCAACACTTATCACCATTTATTGCAATGATCGTGTATCATCTTTGATTAAAAAAAATCCATCTTCTAATCATAAATATTTGAAGGCTTTTAAACATTACAAGTGATTTCACTTAATTATTATTAACCTTATTCATGTCTATTATGAAAACCAAAATTTTCTCAAACATTTAAATCTCTAAAAGCTCCATCCCTTGCTGGCCCAAAATCATCCATAGCTACTCCATTAAAATTTGGTTTTCCAAATCTTGAAGAGGCTAAGAGGTATAAAATCTAGTCATATTGAAGCTACTTGTTTAATTTGGAGATCACTAGTAATTAAAAAGTATTTGATTTAAAATTAGAAAAATGATTAAAGAGCATATATTTGGTAAATGTTTTGGTCTTGTTATGTCAAGAAGCATAACTAGAGTGTGAGCAAGAGAATATTAAAAAAATAACATATTTTAAAAAATAAATAATAAAATACTATTAAGTGGGTCGAGAGGCCTAACTTGATTGATTAAAGCATCAACTTGATTGATTAAAGCATCTTGTTGTATCGAAGGACGTGTCATGCGAGAAACAGTTTACCAACAGTTTATAGAGGGGGCTACTCCATTCCTATAGTCTAAAAAAAATATACCATTAAATAAACAAAATAATTTTCAAGTAACTCGTAAATATATATTATATTAATATATCTTAAATAAAAGTAACTCTTAAATATATATTATATTAGTATATCTTAAATAATTTTAAAGGAACAAAATTAGCATATTTATCTTTTAAAAATTTATTTAAAATATATCACACTTATTTTTTAATCAATTTATCATTTGCAAGTAGAATAGACACCTATAAAGGAATATTTATTCACATATTTTAAATAATTTTTTTAAAAGGTAGATATAAAAATATATATATTAAATAAACTTTTTAAAGATAGATATACAGCTTATATAAATATAAATATTAACATAAAGACTTCTACAATTTCATAATCTTGGGAGCATTTGGTAAGAATTTTTAAAACCCCATACTCAAATTATTTATCTAGATATATTGTGTACCTTGAGGAGCTAATTGTGATTTTTTTAAAATTTAAAGTGAAGCAGCATTCATCTCCATACTAGGGTAAAAATTTCGCACATAGGATTGATATTTGAAATTTCTTCTCTCTATATTTTTTTTTTGGGTCTTTATGCATACATAGTGGCTGAACCCTAGTTAACCGTGAAGCTCAGCTCTCGTTCATCCTATGCATTGCCCTGCTGCTTAATCGTGGGCATGCCACTAGTGTAGACATTTCATAAATGAAAATTTCAAACTAGAAGCTTTTTAACACAAATAACTCCATAAATATGTTAATTAATTAACTAATTTTACTACATAAACACATTTCATTAAGAAGAAAAAATAACTTATTAAATATTGCTGTTATTCAATTGGCCTCATCATAACATTAATTACTTAACATTTGCCACATGGTGTCCATTCACCCAAATGAGAAAACTGTTTTATTAATATTTTTAAACGAAGGTGCAATTGAAAAAACATATCTATTAGTTAAAGATACCTATCACCCAATCCTTGTTCAAATTACTATGTTTTACTATCAGTTACCTCCCTTAAATACTGAGTGAAGTGATCCTCCTTCGCCTTATGGGTGAAAATATTGTGCATAGTGTGCAACCTACTTAAAATAGTATAACAAAAGACAAATAAGTTATTTAACAATCTTAGTTATTTATTTGTCATGGCAATTAAGTGATAATTCTTACTAAAATCTTACCAACATTCTAAGTAAGCTCTACTGAAACATCATCCAGTTTAATGATAAAACAAGAACTGAGTACAACCTAAAACACCTTACATTAAAGAGCTGAATATAGTCTAAAATGCCTTGCATAAAAGACCTGGGCAATTCTTGTACGTCATCTCTTTCCGGTCATTACTTGTATGGGTAAAAGTTCTCAAATTGTAGACATGATTTCCATGTTCCATAATGTTAGTGCAAGAAACTTCTGGATTTGATCGTGTAAGTTTTTTTCCTCTCTCAACGTTTCGGATCAAACTTCATGATCCATCATCAGAAGAACAAGACAAGAGAAGATAATTGTATTGATTTACATTGGTCATTGCCAAACATTAATTCTAAGTTCATACTTTCTTTCTCAAGGATACAAGCAAATTTACAACAGCCCTTGTCCTGTTAAAGTAGAGCTATCATAATTCATATAGGAACTGTCCTTGTTATAGATGTAACGTCGAGACACAAGTTTGAGGTCATTCAATTGGGTAGACTGGTCTCGGATGGGTAAACATTTACTGGGAAATCCAGAACAAAAGAATTAAATAAAGCAGATCTGCGATAGCAAAACCCTTTTTCCATCTATGTAGATTCTGCTATCTTGATAACATGACAGTGAGAAACCCTGAACCAAGTTACATATAAAATCACAAAAACAGTTAAAGTAGATATTATGAGGAAATTAGCATGACCAAAAATAGATACGCAGGCCTTGTATGTTGGTAGATGCACAAACATACATTGCAACCATAATATTCTAATAAAAGCAAGCAGTAGATTGCATAAAGAGAGAGTTATGATCACTGTTTCCCAAACGTCATCTAGTCCATCTAGAGCCATTTTACTTATTTTACTTATACAAAACCGCATAACCACCCAAACTTTGACTTCACCAACATATGTAAACATCTTTAAGGACCTTAACCTGTATCAATCAGAGCAATAATATAATTGCAAGTTTCATAAGAAATGCCAATAATATCTTGTCCCTATGTCAGCTTAATCCTTCTGTCATTACAAAGTGCAGAAGTTCATGAAGTTACAATGGTAAGAAACACGAATCAAATATGAATCTGGTTCTAATCCTTATTTCCAGGAAATGGTCAACACATCAATTTAGTTCAAATTCCTTCTCTACTTCTCACTTGATGCAGAGGTTGCATCTAAAATTTGAGCTAAGCATTATATAGTTGCAGCCCTTTTGTTCCTAATAGTCTGATAACTTTTTTCAAGTACAATACAGATTAACGGACTCAATAAATGTCAGGTCATAATTTACAAACACGATAATAGACATTCTGAGTAGAAGCTTAAAACCAGGAAGAAAGAGAACCGAGTGCAGGAGTACTGGATGGGACGGTAAGAACACCAAATGGTTCCCTGCCATGTTGAAATATAGTGTTCAATAGTTCCCAGCAGCAGAATACCAAAGGTCATAATCTGTCACACCTGGAAAACAATGGGGCAGAAAGTAAACTGAAAACTTTACAGACCTTAGGAAGTTCTACTACACTACTACCCATTGCATCATTAGTCCGTGAATCATTCCTTAGGCACAAAGAATGTAGAAAGGAAAAAGAACCTAGGATCACATGGGATCAGCCATGCCAGCAGAAGGCAGCATCATAAACTGCATAAGTAATCAAACTGTGAGTGGACTAAAAAATCCTGACACTGCAAGGCAAAGAACATTCTGTAGCTAATAGATCTTTCCCAAGTCCTTGGAAACAAAAAAAATCTTTCAATTGTATTATATGTATAAATACATATTTTTGACATAATGGAAAGATATGGAAACTGGAAGCCATAAGTATGTTTTATTTGATTTGTTTCTGACAGGGGAATCACAACCTCTGCTCTTTCCAATATTTTAAACCCCATCCTTCAGTTTCAACAGTTAAATCTCAGGTTTTGAATCAGTTCTCTGAATCAAGTCACCATACACCGTTCGTTGTGGGTAACACTTCACTGTGTGCGCAACCCAATCTTGAGAACATCAAAGTTTCAAACAACACATATAGGAAGCTTCCGAATTACATGTGGGAATGAAGATTTGATTAGAAAGCAATAGCCTTTTGATGTAAGTGGGAAAAAGTAAAAACTAAAAGGTATAAAAATCTGTGGAAAAAAGGAGGAGATTATTTACTCTTGGAAGCAAAATTAGCAGAAATGTGCAGACAATATGTGTAATGAAATAAAACAGGAGCAAAAACAGATGCTAACATGGAACTTAACTCAACAAAATAATTATCAGAAATAGTCATCGAGATGCAGATATTGCATGTTATCATATTTACTGCTATCATGCAACCATTGTATTGTATCTTTGAGCCGATGCCCATTTGAGTAGGGCAAATGCTTTTGCCAGGTGCACTCGCAGAGGTGAAATACTGGAAGTTTACAGTTTGCAGGGAGGACAGGTGATTGAGCAATGGACCCACCTAATTATCCTAGAATCTGGAGAATTTCCTTGGTTGGCAGGATTCACAAATGAATGTGGCCATTGCATAAGCACATATTGGTGTGGTAAACATGTTGGCAGCTTGGAAGTGCTCCTCTAGTGATTGGGATAGAAACACATATGAGTATGTGAGAAACAGGTCAATGCATTTGAGCCCCGAGCTTCACCAGCTGAAACAAATATTCATGTAGCAATAAAAGGGAGAAAAGAAAAATATTCTCACTTTTGCAGTTAATTTTGCTACCAGTTGTGTAGTTTTTTGGCCACTGCCTTAAGTTTAGGTCAGACACCAAAACTACACTAAATAAATAAAATACAATCTGAATGATAATATAATATAAACCTTTTAATCACAAATAAAATTTCTAATATACTACAACTTTATAATATATGTGGGGAGGCCTTACATTTACTGAAAACAAAATAAACCTATCATTGTTTTCTCCTATTTTCTGATCAAACATAATTTATTTTCATTGTTTTACGACCATGGCTACCATTCTTGCATTTATTTGAATGAAAACAGCATCTAGTTCTACACATTATTGTTTTCTCCTTTTATTTTCATAATTTTCCGACCAAACATATTTTATTCTTTTTTTAAACGAACATGGCTGTATACTTACATCTATAATATTCTAATAAAAGGAAGCTGCAGATTGCATGGAGAGCAAGCACTATGGCCGCAAAAAGGATTCCTTAATCTCATCTCATGTATCTGCTGCCATTTTGATTACATTATACTGCATTATCGGCCAAAACAAGACTTCAACAGAATGTGTAAATTTTTTAATGGATTCTAACAGATATCAATCCAAGCCTAAGCTAAGCTTAAGCCTTCTTGTCAATACAATATACATAGTTCGTCAAGTTATTAACAGTCAGAAATTTGGATCTGATCCTAATCATTATTTGGAGAAATGGATAACACGCGGGTCTTTAAAATTGAGGATAATTTACAGGATTTGTGGTTTTAACGTTTAAAATCAACTTGTCTCACTTGACAGTGCAAAGGTTACATCCAAATGTATCAAGCCATACATTTTATAGTTGCAGCCCTTTTGTTTTAATGGTCCCATATGATTTTTCAAATTACACGTACAGAATGTGATAAGCTTTATACATGTTGGGCATAACTTTTGGTCACAATTAAAGACTGGAAGCTGAAGTTTAAAAGTATGACAAGAGAAAAATGTGGAAAGAGAACTGAGAACTGTACAGAAACCACAACACACAAAATATGTCTATGGACACTACAGTCTTTGTTGATGCACACATATAGGCAACAACAAAGAGCAATGGGATATGTCATATGATCTTTTCTCTCTAAGTTGATCCTCCATCAACGAATTTATGTAAGGTCTTCAAAGGTAGAACAACGTCAATACAACAATCCATAAAATTGTCGGGAATATAATTGGTTCAATGGGAGACATTTATATCACCTCCACTAATATCTTTTTACGTTCACATTTCAAAAAAGTAGATTAATGCAAAACCAAAACCAATATAAAAGCACAAGTTTCTGTTATTTGAATCCCAATGCTTTGACTTTGTGGCGCGGTAAAGTATCTGTTTCTCATTAATGAAATGGCATCCACCATCTCCTACGACTTTGACTCTCATTCAACACACCTGCTTGTTGTGTATGAGTTTCCCTAACAAAGTCATGTTGTTGCCCTTGCCACCACCGTACATGCTGCTGGATCCTGCCTCCTATTGAATGATTTCCAAAACACAAGGCCAGAACAAGTCCCACAACGCTCAAAACAGGACCTGCAGCCATTATTAACCATCCGCTTCCAAATTTTTGAGAGATAGATGTTTTATCATTCTTTATTTCACCATCTTGAATCTCATGATTGGGTTCACTATCATACTCTTGCTCCTCGTAAATAACTTCTCCATTGTGAACTTCCAGTTCAGACTCAACTGCAATGTGGCTGCCAATATCTTGAGGACACACTAACACACTTTCCATCTCTTGCAAATGAAGATTTTCTACTTCTGGGTTGGAAAACTGCCGAGAAGATAACTCGTCACTTCCATTCTGCATATTGAGAGTTGCTCGAGATGACCATTCAAAAGACGGCTCTTGACTGCTATTCTGCACATTAAAATTTGCATGGGATGAGTCTTGGGAAGATGATTCATGATTGCTGTTCTGGACGTTGAAGTTCATATTATCAGTTGCATGGGCTCTACCAATTGCAATCACTTTACGCCCTTCATACTCAGAATCATCTGTGGGAAGCTCATAACGGCATACTGGGCAAGAATTTCTAGTACTAAGCCATGGCAAAATACAATCAGAATGATACAGATGCAAGCATGGTAGCTGTCTAACTACTTCCCCTACAATTATAGCATCTCTGCATATAGCACATACAGAATTTTCATAAGCAGTAATGTAAGGTAAATTTTCTAATACAGATTTAGCTGCAGGAGGAGCACCTCGTCTGCTATTGTCATTCTCAGCAAGTTGTTGCAGCAGCTGCTCAAACCCACTTGCATCAAGATAGTCCCCTGGATTCCCAACATAAAATGGCCATTCAGGAAACTCTGACCTGGTGTCAATATTGTTTCCAACCAGATTCTCAAAGATCTCTTGCAGAAAGTGGTGTAGAACATGATCAGTATTTGTTCTCTGTTGTGGTCTCGGTGTGTCTCCCTGTCTCCATCTGCCTCCCCATCTAGTTCTTTGTGTCTGTGAACGCATTTCTTCATCTGCATTTGCTGTTAGGCTAGTTTGCTCTCTCGTTTCATCCCCGTCTCCTTCTTCTTCTTCGTGTGCTTCCTCCCAATCTTCTTCATTATCGTTCTCATCGTCTGACAAGTCCCATTCATCTGGACCTGCGTGAATACTAATGCTTGAAGAGTCACTGTCTTCATCACCTCCGTTTGCCACATCCTCTTCATCAGTGATCAAAATTTGTCCATCCTGTGAGGTATGACTGAATCCAATGTCATCACCGGAATTCTCGTGGTCGGTCTCTCTGTCATTGTGGCTAATCACACGAAATAATTGCTGTAGCATTTGCTCATGTACATGGTCTATCCTCTGGCCTTCATCATCTTCTCCCTCTCCTCCTCGTCTGGTTTCTCCATTGTGATTGGCTATCCCTTGAGTCTGATGCACATCAGAAGGGGACTGAGCAGTTGTAATAGCTTCTATAAAGCCATTTCCACACTCAGAGCACAGAGGTTCCATGTTATCCTGGCAACCCTCTGCCACAGAGGTCAAAACCTCTTTGCTACACATGTGGCACCAATAGCAAGCATTAACATTAACCCCTTCCCCCACAGGAAATGCAACAGATTCCTCCCGTCTTTCAAGCACATCCATGACGTAATCCTGCAAAAACATACTTGTAACTTATTTGATGTAATTTAGATATCAATGCCCACCAATGGCCCAGGATGGAACTGAAAAAACCAAAAAACCAATATGTCCAAAGTACATAATGAGAATGCATAGCACGTCTCCAATAAAATGATACATAACTGGAATAAATTATATCATACAGCAATGAATTGAAATGTGCCCTAAACTCAAAACTACGTCAAGCAATCACTTTCCTAACGTTTGAGGTGGTGAAGCATTAAAGTAGTCCATACTGATATTTTTTTACGCATCTGAGAAGAACATTATCTCGACTCTCACTAATCTTGTATCACATGATATGATTCTGCACTTTTGCTCAATCAAATTTGTAACAGAAAATTGGTTGCAAACAGCCAAATGCAAGAATTAAAGGCCCCAACAAATCCTTTGCATTTTGTGGTTGCCTGTGTGGTCATGGCCAAGGTAGACCAAATGCAAAAATTTGACACATGACATTCCACCTTTAGCAGTCCACAAGGATATGATCTTTCATTTATCTTATATATTGTTCAAATTTTGTACTTCCGAACTTTGACCTTACATTCAAGCTTAGTCCTAAACTCGAACTTGCAATTTCAATTAAATCCTATAAAACAAGCATAATATACAGTTTTCATCATGAAAACAAAACCCTATCCAAAGTGACTCCCCAAAACACTAAAAAGTAAATTAGCAGAGACAAAACCTGCTTGGCCAAATATTTCTGCTTTGAGAAATACCCTTAACATCATATTTCTATTAAACATGATACCCTAAACTTCGAGATTCAAGAGCAAGGGCAAAAACGTACATAAATAAAATTAAAAAAGAATCAAAGAATCAGCAGGCTTTGAAGGGCTACTTTCAAACATATAACTTAAAATCAAGTGGGCATTCCAATCAATCCCCAACAACTCAAAATATCAGAGCTACACGCAGTTTTCAACCACAGATCTTCCTAGCTATTGTCAAACTAAGAAACTTAGGGCAAATAAATATAGAGCGCATCAAATAATAGTATTTGACCCAAAAAGCATTCAAGGTAAAGAAGGTAAAAGCCACAAAGAAGGATTTAATGGGTTTGAGACAAATTCACAGATTTATTTCAAAAGAGAAAGAATTACCTTGATTGCAGTGATGATAATATTTTCTTTGTGGAAGAGCGCTGCGAGGGCTCGATCGCTGTGCTTCCCAAATTGGACTGAGAAGAAAAAAAATGTACAGCTGAGCAAAACAAACGACAAATTTATTTTATGAAGGCAGGTGGGGCACACGCGGAGTTAGCATTCTCTATTGCCACGTTTACATGTATACGAGAATGACGTGTATTTTATTATCCACGTGGATTCAAGACATAAAAATAGGATTGGAAAAGGAGTGAGTTTTTTATGCCCAATAGTTTCATATCTTAATATTACAATATAAAAAACATACTATACAATTCACATAAAAGATAGATAGAATGGTGTATTTTATTTTATTTTATTTTTTGGTTAACAATAGGGGTATCTCCACGACCTTGTCCATCGTCTAATTTGTCTTACTTCGGTCTTACTTTTTGGGCAAGTTGGGGATAAGAACGAGCGAGCTAGGGCGAGACTAATCCCTTGTGGATATACACAGCTGCCCGCAAGCCACATGCATTGGGTCTGGGCCTCGGAGTCGAACCCAAGACCTTGGGGAGCATACCCAAGACTCAAGCCAACTATGTTGCCCATGTGGGCTCCTAAAAAGTTTGTGTTGAAGTAAAAAAGGTTATGTTAGCAGTAGGGGGTTACAATCGGGAGATCCACCACACATCTCTGAGAGGTCTTGGTCGTCAATAATGGGCTCTTGATCCATGATGGCAAAAGGGAAATGGCAAGCTCCAAGTAGGAAAACTTTCCACATAAGTCAACTAACTTGGCCTTTCTAAGAAGCAAAGGAATGCCCATGTTGTAAAGGGGACCATCCATAATGCTAAGGATGTGGAGAGCCTTAGGAACCATGGTGGCCTCATTTGGAGCTATGGTTGCAAGCATGTCTATGCCCACATGGTGGAGAGGCACACCATCATTATGAAGAAACATCCTTGCTAGCAAGGGGACGAAGAACACAATCAATCTATAGGGGGTGTTGACCGGATGCTCAATTAAAGTTTACATATGAACAATCTCTAAAGCCACCTTGTTGGTTTGGCCTTGGATTTGTAACATAACATTGAAATAGATACTAGCTTTAGCTTACATGGAAAATTGGTTATTCACAACCAAGCCAATAATAAAAGTAAAATTTATATCCTTCTAAATTGAAAATAGTGTCTCCAAATTATGAAAGTATATCATATATGGGTATATTTAGTTGGAACCCTTGGCCAATTGCTCAAAAGTATCAAATACCAAGAGAAAGGCTCAAGGTAGAATGGCTTGAAGAAGTCATGTATCCAATGCCAAACAACCTAGGCACAAGGGATAGAACTAGAAGATATGCTTAATGGTTTCCAAATGGCCACGAAAAGGACAATGAGGAAATATCACTCCCAAAAGAATCGATTAGGACCCAATGTCAAGCAAAATGAACTAGTTTGGGGTCCATGAAAGTAGTTTGAACTATTTGAAATTTCTATCACCATTAAGAGGTAAAGGATTTAAGATTCCACCTCACACTAAGCTTGGGAAACATAGGCAAATAAGGAGAAAGCTATGAGTATTCTTTGCAAGGGTTGTAGCTCCTAAAATGAGTATTTGGAAACCACTTCTAGCTTGTCCACCACAATTTTGTAGAGCGAAGTCTAACTTTGTGAATCATTTCAAGGGGAATTGAATCCAAGATAGTATGATAAGACTAGATCTTGATTACTAAGCTTAAATTTAGCCTTAAAATATGGCCAAGAGAGCTAGGTCCTAGTACTTCTAGATAAAAGATCAAAGATAATACAAACTCCACATTTGTAGAGCCTTAAGGCATGAACCCAAGGGGGTTGTTGCAAGTATGAGTGAGTTTGGTGGTGTTGTCATTAATGTTGTCATTGATGTCAACACAATATAGGTTGTTGCAAAGAAATGAAACAAATGATTGCAGGTTGTGCATGTATAGTTGAGATACTGTAGAGATGTTGTGAGTACATGGAGCTATCTTTATGGTGATGCAGGTGTGCTAATATGATGAGTTACCAAGTGCTTTTGAGAAATAGTGAAGACAAAATTGTGTGTGTGTTCATAATGTGCCTTGGTTTGTGCTCTGCATTTCTTTTGTGTGGATCATGTGCTTGTGCAGATTTGAAGTGTTGATTAAGGGCATCATTGAGTGATATATCCTGGAATAGAGCTTTTGGTTTGATGAAGAGTGAAAGTTGTATTCACCAGTATGTGAACTGGTTTGGCAGAGTTGTTTGTCTGTGGACTAGGAGAAATGTATCTACTCCACAGTCCTCCGTTGGTTTGTTTCGGGTCTTGCGGATCTGGTAGAAGTCCTGTAATGGTGTTATCTATCTTATGTCAAAGGTGTTCGTGGTTTGGCGCTCTGGAAGACTAGTTTCAAAGTTACTGTGTGTGTCTGTACAGTTTAGATGGATTGATGGAAAGTATTATTTGTATGAAGGTTGTTGCATTTGCTGCGGATGAATTTGAAGGCATCTAAGATGTGTTCCAGTGTTTGGTGAAGCATGTTATGTGGTCTACATATTATCTTCTTGTTGCGGAAATGTGTACTTCAAAGTTCATTGGTGTTTTCATTAGGTTTGGCCGACTTGGTGTCTACACGTCATGCCGAGGATAAGTATCAATTAAGGAAGTGTGTGATTGATCTGAGATGTTGTTTTGGGTCTTGGTTAAGTGTTGGTTCAGTTCGCTCTCATTCTCTTCCACCGTGGGAATGTTCAGTTGCCGACCTAATTTGAATTTGTAATATGAAGTGTGTGTAGCCGACCTTGGAGAAAGTTTCTAAGGTTGAAGATGGTATAAATATAAGACAAGATGTTAAGGATTAAAGGTGTGACGAGCCACAAGTGTGAGAAGCAAGAGATTGTGAAAGTGAATTAAGGTATTAGTACTTTAATGTGTTAGACTTCGGAAAGCAGTGAGTTGATGGTGTTTGCAATCTTTTGATTAGGGCTACGGATGTGTGGAAGTTGTTGAGGTGGATCCTCTGTTGCATTGAGAAAGTGTTTTCTGTGTAACATTCTTATTTCTATCTTTTTGTATTTGTAGGCAGTGAGCCTTCCTGTTGGACAGTGAGTCCTATTCAGACAGTGAGTCCTATTCGGATAGTGAGTCCTATCTGTAGGTAGTGAGCCTCCTTCTTGGGCAGTGAGCCTCTTGTAATCGGTTTTGCAATTACTCTATATTGTGAGTTAATCCTCACCATGGTTTTTACCTTATTGGGTTTTCCACGTAAATTTGGTGTTTCTTGTGTTGATATTGCTTTCTGTTACTTGCACTTCATGCTCATACTTAATAACAAATTAAAGTGGATGTGGAGTTAATAATTGTTTTAGTTTTGTGATTGGATTGGTGACAACTGATTCACTCCCCCTCTTAGTTGTCTTGTGCATTTCAATAGGGGTGAAAGCACAAACTTATGTCACACTTTCAACCAACGAAATAATTATGAGAAAAATGGTTTTGACTTAAATAGTTTCGAGTGAAACAATTTTGTTTGAAACTACATGGCATATACGTGGCACATATAGTTTTGAGCAAAATAATTTTTCCCAAAACTATACAATAAGTTTTTTTCCTTTATAATTTTCAAATGCACCTTAATTTACATGTAAATTTTTGGCCAACACATTTTTGACTAGAGTAGCCTTTTGATCAGAAATATTTCAATCGAAGCCATCTATGTGGCATCCTTGTTGGCAAGCACCTCATCTTTTTCAAAAATTTCTAAAGCTTTTCACGAACATAATATTTCTTTAGTCAAAATGGATTTTTTCAGAAAAATAAAAAAACCCTTTTGTAGAGGTTGGAGTCAAGAATTCATTTTTTTAATATTTTGATTGGTTGTAGTATATATATATATTAAATAATGCAAGTAGGATGTTATAATAAAAAAGAGGTTGATTAGGAATTAAAAAAAATCTAAAACATATTAAAGTATTTTGAAAAATATATGGTGCTCTAGAAGAGAGAATCCTCTCCAAAAGGCTATAGGGTAAGTGCAAAAAGATGGGGGGCCAAAAAGGGGTCCTAAGTGGCCACTTTTTCTGAAATTAGGAAATATTGACCTTGGATGTGAAATTAAGGATAGTTACATTCAAAAAAATTAGATGCAACAAAAACAAGGATCGTAGTGCTCGAGTCTACTTTCTAAATTACTATTTCTTTTTGAAAATGGTAGAGATTAAGGGGTTCAAAAAAGGGAGCCACAAAAATTGGTGTTGCTTTTGTCAAAAAAACATAACATAGCAACTTTTGTGGCTCCCTCAAAAGGTTAACTTTTTTTGGTATTTTAAAAATCGCTTTAGTGAGAAATTAGCTAACAATATGTAGTTTATGCCCATTTTTTTGATAGTTTTTTAATGAATATTTGATTTTTTACTAATTTTCAAAGTGGGCACATCCTAAAAAATAGAATTTTGGCCATGCTACCCCTATAAATTTTGAAAACTTATTGAAAATCAATTTTTTGAATATGTGTAGAATGGAGTCTAGTTTCTAAAAATGTAATTTATTTGAAATTTCAATGAACGATTAAATTTTATAATGAAAAAAATACCAAACACTAGTTTTTGCCAAATATAGACACACAAACAAAAGAGATTAAAGATAAAAGGCTTAACATTGTCAAAATGTGAAAAAAATTACATCGTTAAATAACTAAGAGAGAGCCTAATATTACCTAGGTGTTTGATTTGTTTGACCTTGAAACACGTGCAAACCTAATGGTTAGCACAAATGTGATTATGTGAAATCTTGTAGAATATGCAAAAACACATCTTTGGACACTGGGAAGGCACTCCAAGCCTTTGGGTTGGTAATCCAAAGAAAATACCAAGCCTAAGGCTTGGGGATTCCCAAAGCAAGAAATAACGCAAGCATGTTATAATGCACTCGCATTATTTCATAGTTTTGACATATTTTTTTGCATTTGTGCATAAGAGTTGTCTAAGCAAGATATAACCCGAGTGCGTTATAACACTTTCACGTTATAACACACTCAGGTTATGTCTTTCTTTGTGTTAAATGCTAGTCTATTAAATGTATGTATATATATTTGTATGTATGTATGCTTGTATGACATGTATGTATGCATGTATGTATGCATGCATGCTTGTATGCATGTATGTACACCTATATGCATGCATGCATGTATGTACACCTGTATGCATGCATGCATGTATGTATGTATGTAAGAGTGTATGTACATATGTATGTATGCTTGTATGTATGTATGTCTACTTATATGTATGTATGTATGTATTTAGAGGGAGGGAGAATTTTAAGAGAGAGAGAGAGAGAGTTGTCTAGGTAGGGTGGGGGGAAGAGAGAGAGGGAGAGACCCGAGAGAGAGAGGTAGAGAGGTAGTGAGAGAGAGAGACCTAAGAGAGGGAGAGAAAGAGAGAGTTATCTAGGTAGGGTGTCAGAGGGGGGTGGAAGGAAGAGACCTATGAGATAGGGAGAGAGAGGGAGTGCAAGAAAGAGGGAGTGGGAGAGAGAGGGAGTGAGAGAGAGGGAGTGGGGGAGAGATAGAGGGAGTGCATGAGAGAGAGAGGGAGTGGGAGAGAGGGGGTTAGAGTGAGAGGGACTTATCTAGGTAGGGTGGGAGGGATAAAGAGAGGGGGGAGAGAGAGAGAGAGAGGTGGGTGGGTGAGAGTGGGAGAGAGAGAGAGGGGGGTTGGATGGAGAGACCTAAGAGATAGGAAGAGAGAGAGTGTGAGACATAGAGAGAGGGAGTGGGAGAGAGAGAGAGGGAGTGGGAGAGAGAGAGAGATTAGGTTTTAAGGGTTGAAGGTTGAGGGATGAGGGTTTAAGGAATTGTGTCTAGGGTTGAGGGTTTAGGATTAAGTGAGAGACCTAAATGGCTAAAGAGGGATGGATGGCTAAGGAGAGAGAGAGAGAGAGGAAACCTTTAGAAAATTAACATTTTCATAATGCAAGCACATTTTGAAGAAGTTGAGATAAAGTTGTTTTGTATAGCAAGACAAAATGTACTCGTGTTATAACGTGAGCGTATTTTGGCTTGCTCTAGAAATGGTAAAAAAAGTCAACACACTCATGATCCAGGATCACATGTTATGTTATTTAGTTGGTTATGTGCGTGTTCTGACAAAAAAGAGCTTTTTGATGCTGTTGGGAAGTGTACATGCAAAGTTTTCACATTCTACCACCTTTGCATGAAATTTCCACCACCTTTTTATGGTTTGGCAACTTAGGAAGGAGGAAATAACAAATTTTTCACATCAAATTTGATATATATCAATTCAAGTCTCAAATTTTGTAGTGTTGCAATGTTAATTGTGATTGAATTGTAGGAATTTAACATTATACATTGGTTATTTGTATCGTTGTTAGTAATCTTATTTTAGTGATATACAATTGAACATTTGAAAGGAAGAAAGCTTGTGGAAAACTCAAATTGTTGAGGAGTTTGATTCAAGAAGAAAAAAGACAACGTAATTGGGTAGTCCCTCCATTCAAATCTCTATTTTTTAGGTATGTCAAGTCTTTACACATTTTCTTTACATTTTCCTTAATTCTATTATGTTTCTTTATCATCCCTTATCATACATGCTTAATAAAATGCTTTTATTTTGTTATATGCATATTCCATGTTCATCAAATTGTTTGTTTCTCATTATAACCTTAGCCCCTCTTGGCACATTTTAAACTACACAATTATTTACACTTGCCAATTACATTTAAAACCGCATCTCTTTGAGGCATTTTGTTAAACAATTGACCTACCTTGTGTATGCTTCTACATTTTGTACACACATTTACGAGAGTAGTTATAACTATGTAATATAATACATCATTTCTCATTCCTTTTTTATGGATGTGCATACCCCTTTCCAAAGCTTTCATTTTGGTATAGGCATGTGGATGTTGGAAAATGCTTTGGAATTTGGTTTTACACCTAGAAATTGCATTTTCTTGAAATTTTCTAAAGCCTTTTCAACAAATCCATTTTGTGCATATCTTGCAATCATTGTAGTCCATGATCAAGACATATCTCATCGAGTCATTTTGTCAAATAGATCATATGCCTTGTCTATACATGTCTACCAAATCATTTTATCAAACATGTTAGACAATGCAATGAGCTATTTGAAAAAATGCCTCAAAGAAATGTGGCCTCATGGATGAGGCCACATTTCTTTGAGGCATTTTTTCAAATAGCTCACTACCTTGTCTATGCTACCACATTTTCCATACTTTTTTACCAAATCATTTTATCAAACATGTTAGACAAGGCAATGAGCTATTTGAAAAATGCCTCAAAGAAATGTGGTCTCATGGTGATGGACATCACCATGAGACCACATTTATTTGAGGCATTTTCTTAAACAACTCATTCCCTTGTCTATGCTACCAAATTTTCCATACATTTTTCATTTTGTGCATATCCTACAATCATTGTAGTCCACAAGGACATATCTCATTGAGGCATTTTGTCAAATAGTTCATGTGTCTTGTCCATGCATCCACATTTCACATGTGTCTACTATGGCAATTGCAACCATAACACTCATGAAAATCCCCCTCTTTTATGTATTGATAGATGTCATACCCCATTCCAAGGTCCCCTTGCTACTATGGCTAAAATCCTAAAACATGTACTTTTGACCATACTATGGATGCATGGAAAAAATCTATCAAAGCATAATAGAAAGCAAAAGCATAGACAAGGTAGTGAGTTACTTGAAAAAATTCCTCAAAGAAATGTGGTCTCATGGTGATGTCCATCACCATGAGACCACATTTCTTTGAGGAATTTTTTCAAGCAACTCACTACCTTGTCTATGCTACCACATTTTCCATACATGTCTACCAAAGAATTTTATCGAACATGTTAGACAAGGCAATGAGTTGTTTGAAAAAATACCTCAAAGAAATGTGGTCTCATGTTGATGGACATCACCATGAGAGAACATTTCTTTGAGGAATTTTTTTCAAACAACTCACTACCTTGTCTATGCTACCACATTTTCCATACATGTCTACCAAAGCATTTTATCAAACATGTTAGACAAGGCAATGAGTTGTTTGAAAAAATGCCTCAAAGAAATGTGGTCTTATGATGATGTCCATCAACATGAGACCACATTTCTTTGAGGCAATTTTTCAAACAACTCATTCCCTTGTCTATGCTACCAAATTTTCCATACATTTTCCATTTTGTGCATATCCTACAATCATTTTGTGAAAATTTTCCATACAGTCCACGAGGACATATCTCATTGAGGCATTTTTTCAAATAGTTCATGTATCTTTTCTATGCATCCACATCTCGCATGTGTCTACTGAGGCAATTGCAACCATAACACTCATGAAAATCCCCCCCTTTTATGTTTTGATAGATTTCATACCCCATTCCAAGGTCCCCTTTCTGCTATGGCTAAAATCCTAAAACATGTACTTTCAACCAAACTATGGATGCATGGAAAAAATCAATCAAAGCATAATAGTAAGCAAAAGCATAGACAAGGTAGTGAGCTATTTGAAAAAATTCCTCAAAGAAATGTGGTCTCATGGTGAATGGACATCACCATGAGATCACATTTCTTTGAGATAGCGAGCTGCTTGAAAAGATGCCTCAAAGAAATGGGGTCTCATGGTGATGTCTACCAAAACCATGAGACCCCATTTCTTTGAGGCATTTTTTCAAACAACTCACTACCTTGTCCGCATCGACAAGGTAGTGAGCTATTTGAAAAAATGCCTCAAAGAAATGGGGTCTCATGGTGATGTACATCACTACGAGACCCTATTTCTATGAGACATTTTTTACAAGGCAGTGAGTTGTTTGAAAAAATGGCTCATAGAAATGGGTTCTCATGGTGATGCACATAACCATGAGACCCCATTTCTATGAGGAATTTTTTCAATCAACTCACTACCTTGTCATTGTGGTAGCATTGATAAGGTAGGGAGCTCAATACCTTGTTAATGCACAAGGTAGTGAGTTGTTTGAAAAAATGGCTCATAGAAATGGGGTCTCATAGTGATGTACATCACCATGAGACCTAATTTCTATCAGACATTTTTTCAAACAACTCACTACCTTGTCAATGCTACCTTGGCAATGTGGTAACATTGACAAGGTAGTGAGTTGGACCACATTGACAAGGTAGTGAGCTATTTGAAAAATGCCTCAAACAACTCACTACCTTGTCTATGCTACCACATTTTGCATACATGTCTACCAAAACATTTTGTCAAACAATTCACATGCCTTGTCCATGCTTCCACATTTCTCATACATTGCTGCCAAGGGAGTTGCAATTATAATATTTGACAAAAATCCCCCTTTCTTTCAATGTTTTGATTGATGCCCATACCTTGTTCCAAAGGTAGGATCTTGACAAAAGTTGTGGAATTTGGATTTATAGTCAAGCCAATTGTATTTTCTTGAAATTTTGTAATGTCTTTTAAAAAATTCATTTTGTGCCTATCTTGCAATCATGGCATTCCATGCGACCACATTTCTTTAAGGAATTCCATCAAAATATTCATGTGATTTTGTCTAGGCTACCACATTTTGCATACATGTCTATTTGTGGACATTATATTGGTAGGTCATATTTTAGAAAATGGCTAGAGAGAATTCACATTCAATAAATTCTTGCAAGGTAGAAATACTTTTAAAAAATAGCTTTCCATTTTCCTTGTGTTCTTATTGCACTTATTTATTCATCATGTTTGAGTGACATTTACTCTTCTACATGATGATTGTAAGTATTTTGTATAAAGGGTTGAATGACATATATTTCATTTACTTGTATGGATTCATTTTTAGGAACTAATATTTGTCTCTTTATCATGCTATAGATAAAATTCCCTGTCATGTCAAGGAAATGATCAAGGATTAAACCAACACAGTTATATAGAAGCTAATAATGCAAAGAAATCAGCATATATGAGGGAACATCGTGATAAAAAGAAATTGGAAACGATTGTTGAAGACATGCCAATTGAAGAGGAACCTCAACCATCAACAAGAGATATGGAATTGGTGGCAAAAGGGAATGAATGCAAAACCTTCATGCTATGAGAAATTTGAATACCATAGTTGGAGACACACCCTCTACCACAAGTGAAGATGGAGGGACACCATCTACCACATCTCAAGTGGAGAATACATCATCACTCACATGTGAGGAAGGAGGTATGCCATCATTCCCATCTCAACCTCAAGGTACGCCATCAATTCCATCCTCAACTATCTCATTTAAATATTGATGAAATTATTAATCTTGAGATGAATTTATCTTTGAGAACACCACCTATAATTTTGCATAGAAAGCCAAAGTATTTGATTCATACAGATGTGAATATTTTACAGCCAATGGAATGCAAGATTACAAAACACACTTGTGGAAGATATGCTCATAAGATTTAGATAGTGTTCTTTAAACATTTAAATGAGACCGCAAGATGTTAACTATTTTTTGAAATGATGGGAAGTATAAAGTATAGGTCCATCATGAAGATTCTTGGGTTGAGAACATCAAATGCTTCAAGTGAAAAACTATTGTGAAGAATCTAGTGAGTGCATATGAGAGTGTGGGTAAGACCTCACACTTAAAAGATAGTAATTTCACACGATATGTCATTACATTAACAATAGTAAGTAATAAAATGAGGAAAGCTTGTCTCATTAGAAAGATGAGTCAATACTTGATAATTAATAGAAAACTTTATCAAGAGCCATTCAAAGTCGCCAAAGAATTGAGGACACTGATTCCAATGAATTATGGGCATTCTCAGGGAGACTACCATGAAAAGATAAACCAATTGTTGAAGTATTGAGATCACTAATTGAAGATATTTGGAATAATAACACAAGAGTATTTCCAAATCAAAGGGATGTGGTAAGAAGGAGAATCGATAGTCGAAATCGTGAGCCACATCCAAAGCATTTTTTGGATACGACTCAAACATAATTTTTTCATAAATTTCTAGAGACGTATCCTCAAATTAAAATTTATCAAAGATATTTTGAAATGATAATTTACCTTTTTATGTCAAGATAAATCACACACACACTACTTGTTGTAGATTATGTATTGAATTTTCTAACTGTTTTGATGTTTATCATTCTCTATGCTTAGATTTGCATACTAACAATGTTTTGCAGGATTGTGGCATACATGCCCCACATACATCTTCAAGAGAATTCATATCAATAATTTTATGTAAAAGAGAGTAAGGTAAAATATTCTATAAGAAATTAGGCTTGGATGGAACATTTCAGCATTCTGGTGGCTTGCAATGTATGCCAATATGTGAACATATGGAAAGCACATATGTGATTGGCAAGGAACTAGTAGAGTTTGGCAAGTATAAAACAGTGGCCTACAATACAAAAAATGGTAAAGAAGCAAAAAAGGTGTGATTTGGTTATTCAAAAGATTCTAGTGTATTGGTTTATGTCTACATTTCATGACAATATAGTGTATGAGTATGCAAGGCATACCCATAGAGCTCGATGGTTGGAATTACGATTCAAGTTATGCAAGGGTACCTTTCCACTTTGTAGCATTGTTTTAGTCATCGAATTTGTAGAGAACTACAACCTATAGCCACAATGTGAGGTGCAATCACAATATTACAACTCCACATAGGTTTCTATATTTGTGTACATAGCATTCATTTATGTAGTTGATAGTATAGAGGATAATAGGAAGGTACTAAGGGAGTACCACTTTTATATTAGTGATGATCACACACATTCTATAGAGTTCATGCAAGGTTGCTTTTAGTTGTTCTACAATTATTTGGCTAAGAGAGACATAACATACTGTAGATGTCTAAATTTGGACAATTAATTTATCCAAATTCATCCCCTTTCGTCTTATTTTCGTTAATTAAGTAATACTATTATTATTTAATTAATATCTT
This sequence comes from Sequoia sempervirens, assembly GCA_007258455.2. NCBI lineage: Eukaryota > Viridiplantae > Streptophyta > Pinopsida > Cupressales > Cupressaceae > Sequoia > Sequoia sempervirens. The sequence goes on along the minus strand of VDFB02001517.1, from coordinate 197,133 downwards.
TAATTCTGCCAAATCCCTAAGGTATTTAATCAATAATACCTTATCTCTTTAATCCTCCTTCCATCAAATGAATTAAGTAAATATTTCATTTATTTAATTCCCTTCATGTCACATCCTCCATCATTTTTATCTTATCCTAATTCTTCTTCTAATCTCATCATTAGGATTTGCACATGCCTAATCCTTGATTAGGATGTGTCACATCCTCCAACTTTTGCAAGTTGGCCTCTAATCTCTCTTAGCCACCTAACCATCCTCTAATCCTTCACTAACTAGCCTAATCAACCTCTCAAGGAATTTTTAATTCCTTTTATCCTTCCAAGGAATATTAAATTTTTCTCTTCCCCATGTGATCTTTGACTTGTCACATCAAGTCACATGTGAGATCTAACCCTCTTCTAATCCTCATTAATTAATCTAATCAAGTACTTGCACAATCCTAATCACCCCTTTAGTCAACTCTCCCCATCCCCCAAGGAATTTTTAATTCCTTTTTATTTATCCTAGGCTCCTTTCTTCCCCATGTGAATTTTTAATTCACCTTTTAATCCCCCAATGCACCCTTTGGAATTTAAAATTCTTTCCCATCTCCCTATAAGGATATTTGAGGAATTTTTAATTCCCCATTGTCCTCTCACCCACATGGGGACAAGTACCTCCTTTATGAGGAGATCTTGTCCAATCCCAAGGTACTTTGTACCCCCTCCATGTCATGTCCTCCTTCCACCTCATGTCCACTTCACCTTTTAGGGCTATCTCACATGCCACATGTCAACATGTGAGGGCTTGTGAGTTCTCAACTCACCTTAGCCCTACATCTTGATATTTGGTGGATCAATCTTGACCGTCCATTTCCCCTAGGATTTTCCAAAAATCTTATAAATACCCCCTCTTTTCTCTCATTTTGGAGAGATCATTTGTGCTAGCCAAACTCTTGCAGTTTTGTTTCTCAACCTCTACTTAGCCATTTTCACATTTTCATCCACTTGCATCCATCTTCACATCCTCATCTACCTTGCATCTTGCCATCCAAGGAGCATACACGTCAAAGATCGAAGGGCCAACCAAAGAATCAACTCAACGCAAGGTATAAAGTTCCATTTTGTGGCTTTGTCTTGTTTTGTTTCCAACTTAGGCTAATCTTGAAGTGTAGGTCGTTTAAGTTGTTTATTTGCATTCCTTTTGGCTTGTTGCTTGCTTTCTAACCATCTAATTTGACCTATCACACATACAATTAACATAATTATGCATCACAATTCAAGAACTCACAGATGTTCTATTGGTTGAGTAGGATGCATGCTATTATAGGTGTTCAACATATGTGGAACTTTTGTGAGGTCGAGCATGGAAAGGGGGAGCATGATGGTGCAAGAGCATGTATCAAAAGAGCATTAGCATGAGAAGAGTTAAAGTATAAAAGCGATGCAAAGTTGATAGATGTAAAATTAATCGTCGAGTGGTGTAATAATTTGATGGGTCCAAGTAATGAAGGAAGTCTTTAGTTTGTAGATTTTTTTGGTTGATAGATGATAATAACATTGCACCATATGAGGATTGTTGTACATTGATAGGAACAAGTGAGCTACACTCTTTCAGAAGCTCAAATGCAGGTTCATGGAGTATCCATATGTGAAAGATGGTATGATTTTGTTCTTCGTGTACAATGGGAGCTTGGAATGAGTGCGAGTCAGAGGTGTGGGTTGACAAATGGTGGTTAAGTTATCTTAGCCCACTTGACATGTATCGGCCCCCGACGACATTGAAACTAACACAGATGGAATCATCAATTGACTTTGACCAGATATCAGATCTAGTTCTACCAAGTGATATATCTACTTGTATAGTTTTTGAAATTCCTAATGTTATCTTACTTTGTAGTGTTTTTGTAACATTATCAATATAGGGCATGTTTATGCAATTATTGCAGATGAAGACAATAAAGAGGGAAGAGATTATTACTTGTGTCGTTGTGTTGAGGCCAAAAAGAAATTTGAGGCCCCAGTTATAGATGGAGAAAACATCAAATACCCTACATGCTCGGTGGTTGTTACTGGAACATGGCTTAGAAGGTACCCACATAAGAGTGTTAATATTTGGTTGTTTCAAGACTTTGACATGCATCAGAAGACTCTTGATTACTTGAACCTTGTTGTGGCATCCAATGTTCATTTGATCAAATATGGGGGTAGACCTTTGAACAAGACCTTATGGAAGGTGTGTGAGTCGACCATAAGGCAATACTTGACACGATAAAGAGTAGAGAAGACCCAGATGGTTCGTTGGATTAATAATTTTGAAAATTTCTAGTAAAAAAATCATAACTAATTATTTATGTGGAAAGCTCTACTTGAGAAAATGCGCCGCCACCACCATGCTTAGGGTTTCAGCTGAGAATGCTTGGAACTCATGATTCTTTCCTTTAGATTGGTCAATTCTTCCTCTGCAAACCATGGGTAACTCATTTTCAAGTTCTTTTGAGATCCTTTGCTTCATTTCTAAGCCATTTTCTGGCCTTGAGGCCGTGGTTGTAGCAAGTTGTTGATGTATTTTGGTGATTTCCTATGCTTGTTTTGTTATCTTTGGCTACCATATATGAGCTTCAACTCTGATTTTTAAAAGCTCTGTGGAGCTCTGGCCATGGCATCCTTATCCTCAATGGACAAACAATGGTAAGCCCTTTGTTAGATTTGCTTTCCATATTATTTTCATTCAAAGAAAATTAATAGGAGTTAATCATTCTGTGAATTTATAATGATTTATGAGCCAAGGGCTCCCTTTAGGTCGCGCCATGAGCATATTGTCAAAAGCTTTCTGAGTACTCGACCCAACATGGTTTTCTACTTCTTTTGTACTTTCAGAAACAAAACTAGATGTGGGCATTCGTTGTTTTGAAGAAATCTCACTTATCTTTGTTATCTCCTCCTCTGAAGCTCAACCCACCGTGATTTCTCTTACTTTCTGTTGTTTTTTATAAGAACCCTCACATGGGTATCTCAGAAAATTGGAATATCTTGTCTTTAAATTCGAAACCCCAATGTGGGTATTTCAGAAAAATGAGCAAGAATCTGTATGTTTTATCATTCATGCAAAAACAAGACTTGACCCAACATGGTTTTCTATTTTCTCAATTTTCTCCATATGGGTATTTATTGGTTGTGAAGAAAATGTATTTCTGGATGAATTTTCTGTTGCATTTAAGCTCAACCATGAGAGCACTGAGTAAATACTTTTCCTGACAAAACTCCACCTGGTACACGATATTCTGAAGAACACACATTCTACTGCCCTTTCTTGTTGAAAACCCTCACATGGGTATTCTGTAAATATGATAAAGCATTTATCTTGCTGCTCCATTAAAATACCCATGTGGGTAAACTGTATTTGGTGAAAATATGTATATTGTTTGAAAAGCCAAATGGGGAATGCTGAAAGTAATGAGGAAAACTACATTTTATGAAAACCCATGTACTTAAATATGCAACAAACCTCTTTTCTGTACATTGCATTTGTTCTCTTGATATTATTTAAAGCTAATGCATCCATTTCATTTAATGCAGCATTTACACTAAATTATTGTAGCTCCATAGACTGCATTCTCTCTTACAGCCAGCTAACACCTTCAAAAGCACTTTCTCTCATGCTTTGTCATTTTTTGCTCATTCTTGAAGTAATCTTTTCACATTGTAATTATTGTGTAATCTATCAATTATTCTTTGAAAAGTATACTTTGAATGACTAAACAATTGAATGATAGAACATCACAGATATCCAAAACAGTGTATTATGATTGTCTTCTTCTCAAAACAACGAGGCATTAAACTTACCTAATTCTACATTTGCATTCTCAGCCAAACTGAAACTGGCTGTTTTGTTGATCATTTGGCTTCACTTTATTAAACAGTTGGCTACTAGTCAATGTATTGGTCTTGTCACCTTCCATTATTCTGATGGAAAATTGAAACTCCTTCACTATGCCTTCATCATGTGAAAATTGTTTTATGCACAGTCCCTTTCTTGAATGAAAATTTGAAACTCATACATAATTTTTATTAAATAGTGTTCTCTTAATGAGGCATTATGTATGCCTGTTCATTATCACTGTCATGAGCACACACACTATTGAACTTTGCAAAAATATCATGAACATGATGAACCAATAATGCTACGACAGAAGAATATAAACCATACAACAATGTTTGAGATGAATGTACTCAGTTGAATTAATGAACTAATTTAAGCCAACTATTCACCTGTAGCTTTCAAGAAATATTTACTTGATTGTTATGAGTGAATAGTAGGTTTGATGGTTTAATGAATGAATACTCCTTACTCTTTCAGTTGTATAGCATTTCTCTACTTAGCCCCACCTATAATGTACGTGGGGCAACATGCTGAGCTCGACCCTTGTGGGAGCCCCTTTTTCTCCACATGCTTGGTCTTCAAATGATAATCAGTTTCATGATTTCCCTATACCTGCACAAAGAAACAAACAATGTTAGCATAAAACAATATATGATAATGTTGATGTCTCTCTTTCAGCTCATGTTTCAGCTCTTTTCTTTAGCTGGTTCTATGCATTGCAAGGATTGAAATATATCTCTGTTAGTATGGCATGTAGTATAGTTCATATCCCAAGCTCTTAATTGACGCCCCTTCATAATCTTTTGTAGGTACATTCATAAGCAGAAGCCGGATGGAGCAAGCTATGAAGCATCCACCAAAGATCAACTCAGGCAATGACAGATATGTCCCATGTTACTTGTCACTTTCTCTTTCAATTGTATATTTCCTTTCTTGTCATGAATGGAACGGCTAAAACCACAGCTTGTGTGGATATTTAATTTCATTCTTTCATTTCCATTCTAAAAGAAAAGCATTAAAATGCAAAGTTGTACTTGTCATTTGTATTCTTGCAATCAAATGAAAACATGTTGTAATGTGAATCATTTCATAAAAAAAATGAAAGCATTCTGTTATGCTTTATCATTTGTATATTCAGTTCTGTACTCCATTTGATTTTGTAAAAAACATGAGTAATACTTCTGAAATTCAATTTTCGCAAACACTTGCATAACTGTTACTTGATGAATAATGAATAAAGTGCAAACAACACTTAGGCACATGCATAAATAACTGTAATTTTCACTTTTAAATATAATAGTATTTAATCAGCTCCACCAATTGAGCTGTAGCAAAAATTGGTAACAATTATATATTATGTATATATTATATATTATATATAATCATATTATACATTATATTATATACTATATACTACATATATTTTGAATAGTATATTATATATTATATACTATATATAGTATATTATATATTATATACTATATATAGTATATATATTAAATATTAAATATTATATTAATATTATGTAATATATATTATATAATATATTTAATACATAGTATATATTATATACATAGTATGTAGTATATATTTATTGATGTGCAACCAATTCACAAGAGAGAGAGAGAGAGAGCTGAGAGGGAGGCAAAGAGTGAGACTTGAGAGGGAGAGAGGGAGGGAAAGAGGGAGAGAGAGAGAGCAAGAGAGAGAGAGGGAGAGGGAGAGACTTGAGAGGGAGGGAGGGAGAGAGAGCTGCAAGGGAGGGAGGGAGGTAGAGAGAGATGTTGGGAATAGGATGCCATTTAATTGCAATCCTAAACATATTTCATATATCTCCTAAGTCCTTGGAAAGTTTTCCCCAACACTAGGATTAGAAAGAGATTAAATTCAAATGAAATGAACATGTAAATTGACATTTGTAATTATTGCTAAATGATAGGAACATGTGGGGGCATCCAAGAAGAGCTCCTAAAAAATAGGAGCGCATGGGGTTCCCACATGGAAGGTGGGAGCCACCTTGTTTCAGTTAACTGTTTGGAGGATTGATAACACTTCAGTAATGCATGTTTTGTTCCTAAAAATTAGAGATTGATATTTACAATGTGTGGAGTGGAACTATTAGTTCAGTTTAGTATCAGTTTAGTTATGGTCCAGTTATCTTCAGTTGCATGTAGTTAGTTTGAGTTCCATGTAGTTGACTTGAGTTGCATGGCTAATGAATTCAGTTGTATGATAGATAACAGGTGTATACTTTCAATTAAGTGGGGATGATCAATCATGCATGATGTTTTCATGAATTGGTGGAGAGATATGTTTCAGTTAACTAAGATTGACTTGGGACCACCTTGGGCGCCCAAGTTGGCATCTTTTAGTTAACACCTTTTGCATGAGAAGATATTTACAAGGCTTAGTTAAGTGGGCCCATTCTTGGGCACCAAATTTGAGGTGATGCTTGCAAGATATTTTCTTGACCAACGATCAGTTAAGTGTTCAGTTTGGGGAGCCTAAATTGAGGAGACTTTGTTTTTGACTTCATGTTACAGTGTGGAATTCTACTTTCCCAATCTAGGCATAGATTTTTGTGAGGAGCTTTATGCTCTTGTAATTGAAAACTCTTTGGAGTTTACAATGCTCATAATTGTCTATTTATTGCAGCAAGTGTATGAGAGTTCTAAAAGAGAGAGTGTTTGCTGCAGGATAGCAGGTTGAGCTTGTGCATGTGTGAGGGTTTGAAGCATGGCATGGGATGTGTGGATTCATGCTTGGTCACATGGAATGCATGGATAATTGTAGCAGGTTCTATGTGAGTTTATTGCAAGTTGTGAAGAAGGATTATTGAAGGCAAAGGAAGCATATCAATCAAGGATTGATACAGTATTATTGTAATCTTGTTTTGAGGTTAAATAATACAAGCACTATTGATTCTGGTGGAGTTTTTTCCTGAAAGGGTTTCTCCATGTATTTGTTGTGTCACTTCTATCTCCTTGTCTCATTCTTCTACAATCTTATGTCTCTTTCTACAATTGGTAAAATTAATCTAAACAGATTAATCATACACAAAGAATTATGACAAAGAACACTTAATTAAATCTACAGTCTCATAAGTTTTACAAGTTTTAAGCTACAATATTACCTTCATTTTCCAACATTTGGTATTAGAGCTAATGGTTGGTTAGGGTTTGGGACGCCTTTCTCTTAAAAGTTTGAAGGTTTTTTTTTTGCTGTAGTGGGAGCTTTTATTATTGTGCTATTACAGATTTGTAAAAGAAGTGTGTTTTATCTTCTTGGTTTAGAGATTATGGTTTTCTTGACCTTTTGGGAGTTGTGTTGTTTACAATGGATTCTTTGATTGTGTTGAGGCCATGGATGATCTTCATTTAGGAGATGGTTATCACGATGTCATGGATAGCTTGGTTACATGTTTCAGTGGGAGCTTTTGATAGTGATGGTTTAATGTTTATCTTGTTGCCATGTATAGCTCGGTATCACAGTTCAGTGGGAGCTTTGGTAGGATTTGGTTATCGGGTCAGTGCAGGATCATGGGGGTCCAAACGAGGCCTCTAAGTGGTGATGAAAATTCAAAAAATTAGACTTAGGAAACTTGACATAAAAATTTGAATAGGTTATTAACATAATTTGAAAAATATGTAAGAACAAAAGTTGTAGAAAATTGAATGTAATTTCTAGGCTACTAGTCCTTTTGTGGAAAAAAAGTAAATTTGTTTTGAGAAAATTTGAAATTTCAATGCAGTGGTACTAAATTTTCAAGAAAAAAATAAGAAGCAGGTGTGTGTCTTGTGTGTGTGTGAAATGTGTAAAGTTAGTATCAACACAAACCTTAATGAAAAAAATTATATTAAAGATTCAAAGCAAAGAAGCTACTCTAATTTACAATTTAACAAATCTTCCAAGAATGTCTCATTGTCCTCTATTCTTAAAGATTCCTTTAACCCTTTTGGCCCTTAGATTTCTATGTGCACAAAGGCTATTAGAATGACATTTAAGAAACGAGATTAGTATTCAACATGCAAGCCAACTAAGCTCCTACATGAAACTATATGATGGAAAGGATAATGGATACTATGATGAATGGATGATGATGTTTATGATGAATGGACAAACGGTACGATGGAAAGGATAATGGATACGATGATGAATGGACAAATGGTGGTGGATACTATGGTAGTGATCTATATGATTCTACATATGCTCAAATACAATCTATGAAAATGCTAATCTAAAATGCAACTATGATGCAAAGGATGACATAAAATGCAACTATGAAGCAAAGTGTTAGTCTAAGATTTAACTATGGTGCAAAACATGATATAAGATGTAACTATAAGACTTCATAATGCTCCCAAGCTCAAACGATATTCCTGCATGATAACTCTATTCAAAAGTGGATACAAAATATAATGCCAAAGGGTTGTATTTATAGCCTTTTCCAAGCATCTTGTGAGGTGGCAATGATCAACGGTCCAAATTCAAACAAGAAGAATGGATGGTGGAGATGGAGAGAATTAAGATATTTTCCCCTTGACCAAAGACAACATGCCATTTGGATGGAAGAATCTCTTGACCAATGGGCAACATGCCAAATGGATGGAAGACTCAAGTGTGGGAAGAAAAGACCATGTGTTCCAAAATTGGTGGAAGTGTGTGAGGCATAAGCCATGTGCTTTTAAAAATTGGTTGAAGATAATTCTAATTAAAAATTAGAATTATTTGATTTCATGTGACCTTGGTGAGGTGGCACAAAAAGTTGTAGACATGTGCTCAAATTCTTAATCGAGATTAGTGAAGATTAATTAAATAAAACAAGCTTATGGAAATTTGTTTATTTAATTAATTCAAAAGAATATGTTTTTAGATTTGGAGAATTTAAAAAATGAACAATATAAATAAATTGAGAATTTATTTATACGTAGTCGAAATATTAATTAAATAGCTAGTATTTAATTAATTAAATGTGATGACCAATTTTAGGTGTATACATGTTTGACCACCCTAAGTACAAGAAAAACATAATATTTTTTCTGAATTTTTTAATATAAGTAGAGGACACATGCCCAGATGTGCCGATTTTTTTTTTGTAATTTTTTTCACATAAATAATTAGTAATGATTTTTTTACTAGAACTTTTTAGAATTATTAAAACGTCTGTGTCTAACCACCATAACTTGGTCAAAAAATTATGAAATTCATTTTTTTTAATCCTATAGGATGCGAAGCATAAAATGTGGTGCATCTTGAAGATTCAAAAAATATTAAGTAGTTTGAAAGTTATAGAAGTTTTTCAATCAACCTATCAATCAAGACTTTAGACATAATTAGGTAGAAAATCAATCAAAAAAATTTATTTAATTCAAAATAAGGCAAAAGTTATATTGGTGGAAAGCTGACAACTTTTTCTATAAACCCTTTTCGTTTGATGAAATTCGGGTAAAAAAAAAGTCATCAGCCACAAGGGCGAATTTTAGAAAACTAAACAAATTTTCAAAACCATGTTTTTTAGGTTGACTTTCTAGGTCAGGCAATCCTAAACCAAATCCCAAGCCAATATCCATTTTGGTTTGGTAATACCAAACCAAAACAAATATCCGTTCGTAATAGATATCCATTTTGTTTTTTAAAATGGATATCCGTTCCTAGACAAATATCCGTTATTAAATGGATATCTGTTAGTTATATTTTTGTTATATTATTTATAATACATAATATTATATAATATGTATTATGTATTTATAATACATAAATATATAATATTATGTATTATATATAATATATTATATAGTATATTAAATATTATGTATTATTATATTATATATTATATTGTATACTATATAGTACATATATTATTATATTATTATATTATACTATAGAGTACATATATTTTGTATAGTATATTATATATAATTATATTAATATTATGTAATATATATTATATATATTATATAATATGTTTAATACATAGTATATATTATATATTTATTGATGTGCAACTAATTCACAAGAAAGAGAGAGAGGGAGTGGGAGGGACTTGAGAGAGAGGGAGAGAGGAAGACCTTAGAAGTGGGAGTGAAAGACCTGAGAGGGATGGGGAGAGAGCGCTGAGAGGGAGAGAGAGAGAGAGGGGGAGAGAGGGAGGTATAGAGGGAAGGATATATATATATATATATATATATATATATATATATATATAGTCAGAGAGAGGCATATATATGAGAGAGAGAGAGAGAGAGAGAGAGAGAGAGAGTCTTGAGATGGAGAATGAAAGAGAGTTGAGAGGGAGAGAGTCCAAGAGAGAGAGACTTGAGAGAGATAGAGGGAGCTTGAGAGAGAGGGAGAGAGAGAAAGAGAGAAACTCCTGAGAGGGAGAGAGAGAGAGTTGAGAGAGAGAGAGAGAGACTTGATCTAGGGAGGGATAGAGACTTGAGAGGGAGAGAGGGAGGGAGAGAGGAAGCTCTGAGAGACTTGAGAGAGAGAGGGGTGGGAGCAACCTGAGAGTGAGAGGGAAAGAAAGACAAAGAGTTGAGACAAAGAGAGGGAGGGAGAGGGAGGGAGAGAGGGAGAGAGGGAGAGGGAGAGACCTAAGAGAGGAGAGAGAGAGTTGAGAGGAAGAGTGTTTTCCCTGTTGGGATGGGCTCTAGAATAAGAAGTGATACAACCATCAAACAAAACCATTACAACTCAATTCAACATTCATGCCATTAAAACCTTCAAGTTTAATAACATGTCATTAGATCATTCATGTAAAAGACCATAAAACTGTAGACACATAAAATATAATCATTGACATTGTGCATCTGATCCTGACTTACTAACATCTTTTCTTCCTGAATCATCCCTTGGTCTAACTATTTAATCAAATCTCTTTATCTGATAAAATTCATCAATATTCCTCTCTTAATTGAATAAATCATTTTATCTAATTAAGTCAATCTCTTTTGTTAATTAAATCAATCCATATGATCTAATTATCCCTATTTAATTAAATAATCAATTTATTTGATTAAATCTCTAAAGTCTATCCATTAAATTAAATAAATTAAAACCTTATTTGATTTAATCTAACACCATCTCTTTTAATTAAATAAATCAAAATCCTTATTTAATTAATCTCTTATCATATTCCTCTCTTATTTGATTTAAATAAATCCATAAATTTGAGTCAAATAGGTCACATCATCTAACTCTCTCATTAAATTAATTAACCCTAATTAATTTAATCTCATCTCATGTCCCATCCTCTAGATAATGCAAGTTGCACATGAAAATAGATTTAATTCATTTATTAAATCTCTATTTTCCTCACAAGGCATCTTTTGAATATTCCCAATTTGAATTCAAAAATTCTAATTCAACATGTACATCCAACAAGGCAATAAATTCATCTTACATGTCCTTTGCCTTGAGCCAAGTGGCATTTATTGCATTTCCCTTCCCTCTTACATGTCATTTCAACAAATTTGAAATTCAAATATGCATTTATTGGCACAAACCCCAAATTTTGTACATCCTCCATCCATTCATAGCTTGACAAGTGGCATCTTGCCATTGGATGAATGTTAGTCCCACATTGCTCAAATTTGGACATTCATCCATCTTGGAATTCTATAAATAAAGAGCTCATATTCTCATTTGATCATCCACAATTTATGCAAAGTTACCATGCTCAAATATCTCTCAAATTTCATCCATTATCATTGAGTTCTTAGCTAGGTTTTTGCAGATTTTTGGCTTGGAGCTCCAATCCTTCACCAACAAAGTGGATCAACATATCAAAGCTTGCATCTTAGGAATTGGGAAAGGGCCAATTTTCACATCAAATTGACACCAATTCCCCCATGGGATCACGAGTTTGCACATTTAAATTAGGATTCAATCTATTTTGTTCTCTTTATCATGCTTTTCATTGTTTTCTTTCCTACTTTGAGTTTGTAAATGGATTTCATGGGGAATCCTTGTTTTGGCTTGCAATCTCTTGTCTAACTTGTTTATTCTTGTTGTTTTGCAGGTACCAAGGTTGGGGTTTACACAAAATCATCATGAATAAGAATCACTATCTTCCAATCATGGTACATAAACAAGAACATTATATGCAACTTTCAAACAAAATCCTTAGAAGACATCAAGATACATGTTAATTAGATTGTTCATGTGAAATCTATACAATCATTATGATCAACAAATAAGTCATCAGTCAACCATGATGCATGAATAAACACTATATATGCACACTATATACATTAACAAACACTAAATTAATAGATTATTTAATATTTATTACTAAATTTTTGTATCATCATTATACTATTAAATATTCATAAATTCAACACTAAAAATATCCATCCAACCAAATTCTTTATAAAATATCCATCCAACAAAATTCTTTATAAAATATCCATCCAAGATCAATTTTTTTATAAATATAAGATCATTGTCTTAATAAAGTTTTGTGGTTCTCAGTTGCATCTATTCATTTCTTTGTGTTTTCCTCTTTAGATTGGGACTGTCTCCTTTCCTCTAGCCATCGTTGATGCTCGTCTAAGTCCACTTCCATGGACCTAACCGCATCAACAACAATTTGCATTTTTGATGCAAAACGCCTCAATAATGGGTGAACACATTCTTCATTTTGAATAGCGTTAACTTGATCCTGAATGGTTCTAACATTCACATCGACTTGTTCTCGAAAGCGAGCACCATCGGGTGCAGGTGGTGGAGGTGGGGGGTTTCGAGGTGGAGTGGTTGGAGTTGGAGGGCATGGATCCATGATTTAGATATAAGTGAACCTGCATTAAATTTGTAATTTAAAAATGTAAGATACATGTTTAAAATCCCCTTAAACCATTCAATATAAATGACTTAATTGAATACAAATGAAAAAATGTCTAAAGCTCATTTATGTCTAAGGCATGTAAATGGAAAACAAATAATTGTTAAAGTGATGTGAAATCTCATTTAAAAATACATTAAATTTTTACCTCGCTGCAATGTGGAAGTGTTAAGCTCCAAATTGATTCAACAAAGGTGGAAGTGTTAAGCTCCAAATTACTAATACTTAGTGAATCGGTATACATAGTTAGTAATGGTTAAACAAAACTTGTCCCAGCAGCCATAGGGAAATGGGAAAATTTAATGGGAAATAATCGATGGGCTATGCAGGAGGCTATCATTTGTATATGATTGAATATGATAGCCTCCTGCATAGCCCATAGATTATTACCCATTCACTTCACCCATTTCCCTATGGCTGCAGTGACAAGTTTTATCTGGTCAATACTAACAATGGATCCAGATTAACCAAGAATTGGAAATTTAGAGCACTTCCAACAAGGATCCTTTCTATTTTGAGAGCCGAGGAGAGTCAAAACAATTAAAAAATTAAAAAAACAATTAGTTTAGCAAAGAAATACTAACTTAAAAATAAGAAACAAAGCAACAATTTAAGAAACATGAAAATAAGTGATAAAGAAGAATGAAAAATAAACAAGAATGTAAAGTAGTTTAAAAAAATGCAGAAAGGGGATAATGAAAGTTCTATTTTATGTTTGTTTAGTATGCTAGGTCCAATTTTATGTTTTTTTTTCTAGAAATGAAGGTTCCATTTTTTCGTTTGATGTTTTATTTTTGTTTTCCAATAACTAGGGTTTCAAACTTTTTTGTAAGTTTAGATAGAAATGAAAAAATTCAATAAATCTACAAAGAATATAAAAAAAAAACTTAAATTTATCACTAATTAGGAAAAAAAATTGAAAAAATGCAAAAACAACATACTTGGAGGTCGCTCTCGACTGTTGCGTCACCAAAATGAGGGAGGGTTCCTAAAAATGAGGAAGAATTCGCTTTATAAAGTCCTCAAAGAAATGGATATCCGTTATAAATAGATATCCGTTTTGTAAAACTATACTATATTTCCATGTGGCTTAAATTGAATGGAGTAAATAACGGATATCCGTCTATAACGTATATTCATCTATAATGGATATCTGTCTATAATGGATATTTGTCTATAACGGATATCCATTATTAATGAATATCCATTTATTATATCATAAATTTATTGTATATAAATGTACAATAGTATATTTCACATATAAATTTTATATTATATATTATATAATACATATGAAATATATTTTATTATATATGATATAATATATAATATATATTATATATTATATGTTATATATCATATCATATATATTTTATAATATATAATATATATTATATATTATATAATATGTAATATATAATATATAATATGTAATATATATTAAATATATTATATATTCAATACATAGTATCCCTTTGAATCTCCATCTCCCTTTCAGATATATTGTTTAGGGTTTAGGAGAGAGAGAGTGGGGAGAGGAGAGTGGAGAGTTTATAGAGTGGGACAGGGAGAGAGAGAGTGGGGGAGAGGAGAGGAGAGTGGGAGAGGAGAGAGGGAGGGAGAGAGTGGGAGAGAGAGGGATAGAGGGATAGGGTTTAGTGGGAGAGAGGGAGAGGAGGGAGAGGAGGAGGGAGAGAGAGGGAGAGAGTGGAGAAAGAGAGTGAGGAGAGGAGAGAGAGGGAGAGAGAGGGAGGGAGAGAGGGAGGGAGAGGGAGGAGAGAGGGAGAGAGTGGGATGAGAGAGGGAGGGAGATGGGAGATGAGTGGAGGAATGAGTAGTAACACCCCATTGTGCGAACCCCAAAGGACGACTAACGCAACAAAGTCGAACAATTTTTTTTTTAAAAGGTAAACATTCATGAGATGCACATTAAGCTATGCCATGAAATTTAATTAAAACAAATCCACTATCACTTACGTCCCTTGGGGTACACGAGGTACCATTACGAAACTTAAACCCATACAATGACGATAAAGAATGAAAACCAAAATATAACCATGGCCAAGTGTACATTTAAAATTACAACACATACATTAAAATTCATCAATGAGAAACCATCCACATAGGTAACCACGACATAAAAAAAAAGATTGACATTAACAAACATAAGAACTCAAATGGCATATTTCCACAGGTACAACACATTAAGAAACAATTGCTAAGGTTCAATGTTTACACAACATCACAAGGATAAAATAGTACATTGCATCCATTTCAACACAATACAATGTTCAAGAATTACAAAGTTACAAAAGTGTTTTCCAACATGAACGGGAACCATATAACAAGATAGAATGATACAACTAAGCAGCATAATACAAAATATCATAACTAGCTCCAAGACGGATACAACTCAGGAGTCACCACAATTGGCACCAATCTGCACCTCTCGATTCTCGACTGGGGACCCAATGGGGTGCTTAGCACATTCCACCCGACCACGTGGGTCCGAAGACCCACCCCCGTGCTAAGGAGCTGACAAGAAAGAATCCTCGACCAAGATCATCCATCAGAGAACCACAAGACTCACATCATACAAGAGTAACAAGAAACACAAGGATGATCACAACATCAAGAAACCATGACCAGAAACATGACATCCAAACATGACATCAATAAGTCACTTCAAAATAGAGATAAACCACTTCCCAGAGCATAGTAACAATAAATCACAAAACATATCATCAATAATATCAAGTCATAATATCAATAGACCACTTCCAGAGGCTTGCAAAGATAACAAATCATAAGGGGTACTAGGGGAGAGTGTCATCACATAGTCCTACATGGGTTATCTTGGCCCTTCCTCTAAGCGTCGGCTCGATCTAGACTACTCGAGGTGCCAACCCCCATCTATGGTTATCCTGGCCCTTCCTCCTACCTGAGGCGCAGGCCCCATAGGGTGACTCATGCAGAGCCGTTAACCTCTCATGAGGATGAGGTAACGACCTTGCCAACCATGACCTTCTCAGTCCACCATTAGTCTGCGAAAGCCCTAATGGATAGACGAGACATCCATATTTATCTTATTAATGTTATTACTACCCATCCCCCTAATTCTTTAATTAAGTTTTCACTTTTTAATCTATCTCTTGCGTGGGTTATCCTGGCCCTTCTTCCTATTTGAGGAGCTGGCCCCCACGAAGAGCCACTCTCCCTAGAGACCCAAAACACATAACCATAACATCAAAGGGTTGTACCAAAACTACAAAATTACAACATCTCAAACCGAATCACACGCGAGGCATATACCATCTTGCCAATAGCCATATACATAGTTTCTCATAAAATCAGGTACAACCCACACATAAACTCAAAATCACAATTACAATCAAAATTTTGGCAAAGACGAATTCAGTGAAGAATCAATATGGAACACAATCACCCTCTCCTCTAGAAGCCTAATGACCAAATAACCTCAACTCCTAATGGAGGATAACATAACTAAGTATCAAGGTTCATCAATGGAGTATAAACTCAAAGTGGAAGGATCAAATTCAATAAAGAAGCATAAACATCTCACAATCAAGCATTGTACTAAAATCCAACATATTCCACCACAAATTCAATTAATAAGATCTCCATAAATCAAAACAATCCAAGAGAAAGACTTAATGAATAAAAGAAAAAAAACCATCAAAATCAACCCTTAATTGCACAAATATAATTTAGAAAACCAACCCAAGGAATCAATGTGAACATTTAACTGTAACATTCTTGAGACATTCCACACAATTCGGAAACCCATTGTTACAATCAACAGAATAAAATCACCTAACTATCATGATTACACACAAACACCATCAAGGAGACAATCAACAATTTCACCCAACTTCCAATAATTCAGCCACCTTACTCATGATATTATTAAGATGCGAGACACCTTTAGTTCATTCAATTTATCAAAATAATAATCAAATTCATAGAATATTTTGAATTTCTTCAATTCTTTTTTAATCTTGACCCCTATTAATTTCCTTAATTTACATATTTTTTTAACAATAAATAATTATTAATTTCTTCTCAATTCAAATATAATATCATCACTTAATTAATTCATACTATAGATTTAAAAAAAATAAAATTAAAATAATTAAATAAAGAAACAAAAGTGTATTTTCTTTAAATAAAGAAAAATGAGTATTTTCTTTAACCAAAAGAGACTCCACGCATCTATATCTATCCTATAAAGATTCTCTTAAGGGGGAAATAATTTGTGAAAAAATTATGTTAAAATGGAATCCTACCCACTTTTTTTTTTTTAAGAAGAAACTTATATCCTTAAAAAGATTTGATGGAATATTACTTTATTCCCTAGTATTTAGGCTTTAAAGGAAGCCATACTATTTACTAGCAATCACACCTTCGTGTGCAATGGGTACGCCGAAGACATAATAGTTAATTATGTGCCAATTTTGGTTATAATGAATCTAAAACCTTTACTTAAAAAAAGTCCACGTTGTGTGATCAATGGGCCCCAAGAGACTTTTGAGGGTATGATTTTTATGTCTAATAGAACTAACAAATAATGTTTTGATCTTAAGCTTTTTGGGCTTCCTAGTTCATATGGTAGGGTTGTTGGGCGTGTGAGACCAGGCATGAAATTGTTCTTGTTTGAAACATGAACGAAGACAAATGTATGGGGTTTTTGAGGCGACAACCAATGGGTCAATGAACATTGACTACAATGCATTCAAGCAACCTGGAAGACCACACCCAACATAGGTTTGCAATAGAATTTATGTAATTGTTATCATCCATTTTAGCCACCATGTGCTTCAGTTTTCCTGGATATAGTTACTCTATGCATTGTGAGGACCGTTTTTGGAGTTGGAGGCATTATTCAGTTTGTCACCTTTTGATGGTACTCTTTAATTTGACATTTTTTGAGGTTTTCTTTAGGAGTTTTTGGGAATGTTATTCCCTTTCAGAAGAAGATTTCAAGGATGCAATTATTGAAAACTATCGCTACATGAAGGCTAATTATTGAAAACTATCACTATATGGCCAAAAAATGATTCCATACCATGATGGTTGCAGTCAAAAGAAGACATGTCTTGGTCAACCCATCTATATGAAGGCTAATGGCGGTTAAGGAAGAAAACTCTCATGCATTGCCATACTATCCTTGTATCATATTGTACATAAACTATCTTGTATCAATCAAGTTGCAGCTATCCATTTCTGTGTTGTCTGAGATATCTGGTGTTAGGTATGTTCATTAGCGCATGAAATATCAAAAAAAAAATACAAGTGCCCCACATGTGACTTTCATCTACACATTGAATTTACAAATATGCATCTTACTCTACCAAGGTGTTCAATTTCATAAAGCAGGAGGGGAATAATACAGTACCCAAAAGAACAAATCTCAACCCTCTAGGATTGGATCAAACATATTCTCTCTTCAGTGAACATATAAATACCAAAGGAAAAAACTACAAACAAAACAGTAGGAGTGTAAGTCCGATTAGATCAGACTCTACAAAATCGGATAGGTGAGGATCGTGTTGTGTTTGGTTGGGAATGGATTTACCCTATAACGTTGTATGATTTTTAACTTACAAAGACTTTGACCTAACAAGCAAAGAATTTTCTTTCCACATTACTTATCTCTAAGAGTATTTCAGACTCCCTGTAAGCTGTATGATTTTTAACTTACAAAGACTTTGACCTAACAAGTAATTTCAAAATTTCTTTCCATGTTACTTATCTCTACGAGTATTCAAGATTCATAAAGATAAATAGGGGAAAGGTTTCAAAGATTGCAAGAATTCCAAACTATTTTCACACGTACCCAACTTGTTACTTGCTATGTGGGTCTACCATGAAATTGTCAAAGAATACACATCTAAAACATATTTTTTAAATTTAACGTACAAGAAACATTTTTTACAAAGTTCAAGATCAAGGGCTCCCCACGAAATCAAAAGCCCTAAAGAGAACAGATCTGAACCTATTATCACCACACACACCAAATAAAATAATACAGATCTCAATGTTTACACTCTTTTCAGATCCAAGTATATAAAATTATATAGATTGGGGATCATGTCTACTTGTAAATTGGCCCATAGACTAGTGATTTTTATTTATGTGAAGTTTCTATTTTCCAAATTTATAATGAGATTTCTTTCACCATTGATAATGTCCATGTCATTAATTCAAAATCCCCCAATCTCAGCTCCCATCGTCTACTCCGTAGCTCATAAGAGTTATACAAGAATATAAAGCATTCCAAACAAATCCGTGTGATTTTCAGACTCAAATCATTACCTTGCAAAGTGGCTTAGAATATAATCATTCAAGAATACACATTTGAAATAATATAAAATCAAATTTGATATATGAAAAGAAATTGTCCACAAAATTTGAGCATTGTTTTGTTTTTGCTCTCACCCAAATCATCCCAAACTTATTTGCCAGTGACCAATTTAAATAATTATATATAAAAAAATAGGATACACTGCAACCAATCTTTAGATGTTAAGCGGTATTCATTGCACGACACAGATATTATCGGTAGAGAAAAAGAAGCCTGCGATGACATCGAAACTTTGCCATTGCCTTTAAAGAAAATAATGACCAATATGCCCCCTGCAACTCCATTCAGTAAAAATACATATCACAATGTCACCACCATTTAAATCACTGGCTTATTTTAAATCTCATTGTTAAATATCTAAAATGTATAGTGACAAAATATTTGATCAAAAGCCACTTGGTGTAGATTAGTGTTTTAAAAATTTACAATTGGAAGTAAAATTATTTCCTGCTGTAATTGCAGTGAAATATTAAATAGGGAGGTCAATAACATTCCCATGCCTGAAGCATCCTAGTATCTCCTTTATAAATTGCTGTACAAACATCAAAACATTCATAAGAGAAATATATACACAAAAAAAATTAAGCAGAGCATAACACTGTATAACCAGAGATTCAGAAATTGTCCAGGAGCAAGCATAAAGAAATTTAGAGTTGAGAGAACTTCTAATGCCAATGCCAATGGCAAGTAACTCTGTTATGTGGCCATAAAAGGATTTTCCTATTCATATTTTTACAAAATGAGGACATCGAAGGATATTTTTGAACTAAACTTACAAACTTCGATACTGCCAAGAGTTTTCAATCACTATCCTCTAACTCATTCCTATCCATTATAGTTATCTTCATTTCTTGGGTTTTAACCGGTGCAACAAGAAGTAAGTTTTCTGAAGTGTGGACACAAAATTCCATTAAGATTGCATTGACCTTTGTGGCTGCCAAATGGCATGAAATAAGTCATAAAAGAAGCAACCACTAGTACAATGTCCTCGAAGAGACTAAAATTTGAGAAATACAACCCAAATTTCTGAAGTTCATACCTTTGAATTAAATGATGAAAAATCCATCATCCCTTGCATTGGATTGTAGCCTTCTCCACAGTCACTGTCTATCATCTGAAGTAGAAAAGGGAAAAGACAAAAGATGGATTTGAATAGCCCAATTACATGGAAAAAAATATATTTGACAAATAACTTGCTTAGCTGTAATAAATAATCCATTTTGCAGATTTGTTTCAATCAAGAATAAACAGGAAAAGAACACAACACACCAGAAAGAGGTATGATCAAGAGAAGGAAGAACAAGAGTTGCATTCATGAATCTTGCCACAATAACTATATCACAAATCTGCATTCAATTCCAAATTGATTATACATTGTTTAGGTAGGTTATAGATGTTTACATGTGACATGGCAGATGAATATACCATGAGATGCTTTATAATTTCTGATTGCCTAGTTGTCCTAAGCTTTTTCCTATTGCCAAATCTATTATTAGTATTCAAGCTGTTGAGTATCCTTGATTCTAAGTTGAATATTATACTTCATACACATCAACATCAGTCAAAGACTCAAAATAACATGTATTTCACAGGAACACTTTTATATGAATGGCATGAGTTCCACCATTAGGTTATTTTCCTATTTAATACACATATATATGTTTTCTTTGATGTTTATTTAGTGAATTTATAATGGAATGGGAAATACACCTTTCTTTGATGTTTATTGAGTGGATTTGTAATGGAACGAGAAAAAATTCTTCATTTTTTGCTATCAATCATTTAATCGAAACTGTAATTTCCAATCAATTATATTAGGAATGAATGTCCCAATATCACCAATTTCAGTGCTTTGCCTATAGTGCCTAGATTACTATTTCGAACCAAGAGATGAAGGAAGAGTTTGAATATCTTCTTATTAGGAAAACAAACAACTATAAGCAATTAAATCTCATCTTCCTTGATTTTGAAATATCTCTATTTTTAAACTGGAAAAGTTTTGAGTTTCTTGGCATCCATTTGTGATATTTTTTCTTCTGGTTTGGACATAACTTCAGAAGTTAGTGGGAGGCATTGCAAACATAGATAAAATTAGTAAAATTTATGGTGATTGGATTGAGGATAATGAATGGGAGTATATAACTCGCCCAACTGCATCATTGATTGAGAAAGTGAACTAGGCTAATGAAGAAATAACCAATGAGGTATAAATAAAATATGGTTACCAAGATTTCATTAGATGATAGTGATTTCATTCATAAGGCTACAATTGTAAAAGTAGAATCTATTGTACAGTACAAAAAACAAAAATTGTTATCCTGGAACTTCAATAGAAAAAATTTAAAAAAGGTAAATGCAATCCTATGTGCTAGTCTTGAATGATGGCAGCACACAGGATATAAGGGCTTTGGGCCTTTCAGATTTTAACTTATGGGAATTGATTTTTCCTCCCATCACTGTATTGGGTCTTTCTGCTAACTTTCAAGGAAAATCTGCTAGTAACAGGGCTAATTTCCATGTTGAAGCATTGAAATGTTGTGCATGTCTATGTCATTTGTTTAATTTGTGTGAGTGCATTATAAATGGGATTTGCTAACACTCTCATTCTATTTTGCTCCGTAATTATTCCCCCTCTTTTTTCGTATTATTAATTATGAGAGGCTAGGAGGGTGAGGTTGTGGATGGGTATCCAAGACTGTAGACCATATTTGAATATATCATGTTATGTTCTTAGATGACATATTGAAGTTTTCCCTCAGTGTATCCCGCTCTTATTCAATATTACTTCACAAGGATATCCATGTCTGTTTGGTCATGACAAGACTATGACTTCAGGCAATTTTCTGTAGTGTGTTATATCTAGACTCTTGTCAATTTATATTTGTAGAAAAGTCTCAAATACGGTTACCAATTGGACCATTTCAAATTACAGGTAAAAGACAATGATGAATGGCAAAAGTTTACAGCTTTTACATCCCTTTGGCAGTCTAAATTTAATCTTCTATACCCTTTGTCTTTTTAAAAATTTAGATGTTAGATTTTAAATTCTCATTCATAATTTGATCAATAACAAATGATCGGTTAACCATCAACCAAGACGTATTGCATTTCATGTACTGCAGTAGAAAGAAGATGGATTATAAATAGGGAATTCAGAAAGTAAAATAAAAACTCAAATAACTATTAAAAGAAATACGACATACCCATATTAGGAGTCCTAGACATAAGGACCTAGCCAAATGAAAATATGGGCACAATTGAGCTTGATGAAGTGAAACTTCATCTAGTCACTAGAAGAGTATTCATTTCATTTATGACAAACATCTATATACAATAAAGGTTGTTGAGGTGACAAGTTAAGGAGATATTGTTTGAGAGAAAATTTGCAGTCTATCTACATTGCAGATGTGTGGATTAAATATACAGAGTCACCCATTACTTAAAATTTAAGGTTAATCCTTGTACAAATCTCAAAAAAGGTTGATTAGAAAGATAGGAGCCTTGGGAAGCACCATCTATCCTAGCAGTAAATGGATAATAAAGTGTTTAAAACTTCATAATTCTTGAATGCCACCAAGCAAACAAAGAAGGAAGATGTTTTTCTTGTATACTGATGCATCTGAAGGTAAAGAGATAATTTTGATGGTACAAAATGCTTAAGCTACAAATACTTTTCTCTGAGGAATAATTAGCAAAATGCTAATATACCAAACCATTAAATCTATATATGAAAAAGACTCTGTATTTTGTTACTAATGAATGCCCATAATTAGTAAGATTCAGTAAACATGTATGAAATTGCCTTATTTCATGTTTACTGTAGATTCAGTTATGTCCATTATCAAAAACCAAGCATTTATCAGAGTGCTGGAAAACAACTTCCTTTAGCCCTCAGCTTGGATTTTAACTTTAGTCACTCCTTTCAATTCTCCTATCCCCTTCACCTTTGACTCAAATCTTGATCTCTACTCGTTTATGCTTTTATCCTTGACAATGCAATAGGCTTCTTTGTTGGAACCTACAAGGTAGCAGTTAAAGCCTTATGATTCAGACCCTTAGGGATTAATTATTGTGACTTTTGAGGCAGCATGCTCAGTGAATGGTTGGTAATGGGTCCAAGATGTTAATTGAAACAAATGAAAAATAGAAAAGATGACAAAATAATGAAACAGTTAACAAAACTCAGAAATCTGAAAATTGTATTCTTAATGAAAATTAGGAATCCTAAAAGAGAGATATTATCAATTCTTGTTCAATTGGAGATTTATGTAAAAATGGGTATAAGTGCATATCACAAGCACCATCCAAAAATACGTTTTCCTGATCTAAAAGCAAGTCATATCCAGCATATTATGGAGGAAGTGTAGTTAGTATGATTTTGGAGTCTATAACCAAACTTTATGTAAATCAAGGAATTATGATCCAAAATTAAGTCTAGATCCCAAGAGGATATTTGGTGGCAACCAAAAAGCAATTAACATCTATGGAAAGACTTTGCAACTTTTAAAAAAAAAATGTCCCACTGTCTACCACAGGTTAAGTTTATTTTAAACCCCTGTCTCTATTTTCTTAGTGATTGCAATGACGATTGCTTT
Organism: Sequoia sempervirens; assembly: GCA_007258455.2. Lineage (NCBI taxonomy): Eukaryota > Viridiplantae > Streptophyta > Pinopsida > Cupressales > Cupressaceae > Sequoia > Sequoia sempervirens. Next base: position 173,450 of record VDFB02001517.1, on the reverse strand, counting down.
CTCTAAGATAAAAGTTAATTTCAGTGGCAGGAATGAAATACTTGTTGGAAAATATAATTCCATGTAAGATAAAAGTTTCTCAGATAATTATACTAAAAAGGAAAGTGGGATTTTCTCAGATTTAATAATTTAATCTATACTTTGTTTCAGAAAAAGAAAAAGAAAAAACTTTACAATTACAAGCGATGTGATTCCATAGGATTAGAAATTGGAGCCAAATACTCTTGATGTTGAGTCCACACCAAAAGATCAAACTGGGGCCTTTAGTGAAGCATTCAGCTTTTAGGGACTTCGTAGTTGTACAACAACTTCACCCACTTTGAATTCTATTACACATTAATTTCACTACTCCATTCCCATTTCATCAAAAATATCAAAAAATTGAAAATGACTGTTATATGTAATATGGATGCTTTCCTTACATTTAATTACAACTGAACCTGAGGATCACATGCAGCGGGGATTTCTCTTGATAGACATTTCTACAATGTTATGATCGACACTTTTGGCAAAAGTGGGTAGCTGATTGAAGTAAAATGTGTTTGAGAGAATGCAGAAGGAAAGGATTCAGCCTGACAGTGTTACCTGGCATGCTTTGATTGAATGCCATTGCAAAGCTGGGGAGCATGAGCTAGCATATGATTATTTTGCACAGATGCAAGAATGTGGATCTGTCCCCTGCCCACAGACATTGAATCTTTTGCTGAGCTATTTTGGAAATCAGGGAAAATGGAATCACATTAGAAGAATTGTAGAGATCATGAAATTCTAGGGATTGGTACCCAATGTGACTACATATGCTATGCTTGTGGGTATATATGGTAAATCTGAAAGTTCAAGGATGCCAAAGATTGCCTGGAAATTATTAAAGTCGATGGCCTGAAGCTTTCTGCAAGTGACTACTGTGCCTTGGCCAATGCCTATGCTCAAAAGGTAATTTTCTTCACTTGAAAATAATTGCCCCACATCCTTTAAGCAATTTCACCTTGAACAAGATGGGCTCTTTCTTTTTCACCAGGAAACTCAAGATTAGGTACAAGGTTTGCCTCACTTTACAAATGTTTCATGCTGATTATATTTATATATAATAGCCCATGCCCTTATTCATTTTCCACTATACCGTATTTTGAGATGGCTTCTAAGTCTCCATATCCAACTTCTCCTGGCGATTGGTTGGGATGCATCCTTGCATACCCTCCCTGCTTTGTGTAACTCAATAATTTCATATGTGATCGACATAAGTTTTGAGTAAGTCTTTACAGATCTCCCTTGTTTGATCCTATCAAGCTTCATTCAAATATTCTACAACTTCTTTTGGACTCTAGATTCCCACAAGATTTGTAGGTTGGGTTCTCAATTTATCAGATCAAGTTCAAAGTTCAAACCTTCCTAGGGCCTGATCTTGCAAATAGTGTGTCCACTCTGAAAATACCAAATTGATCTAGACTCCATAAGGGATTTTTAGAATACTGCCACGAATCCTGATCTTATCAAGAAAAGGGAGATCTTCGGTTGACAGGCACCTTAAGGTTGATATCTCATGGTGTTTTACAGAAGTCTGTTATTAAGATATCCGAGTTCCATGATGTTTCAGGGACAAGGATGAGTGTGAGTGTGTTTATCAACTGCAAGAGCAAACTGTGTTGTAAGACTTATTCATGTCTAGCATGAACACCATTTCCTTCTTTTTTGCTTTTATCATCATATGTATATAACTTCTCAAGCCACAATAATACTGTCCAGAACTTGTCTAGGACCTTTCTACTGTTAACAAACATCTCTTGTTCCTCATTTCATCATTATCTTACAAAAAGTATTGCAAAGTGGAATAGCTTTGTACAAGTTGAAATGAACAAATTCTTGCTTTCCCGGAACAAGAGCCAGGAAGGTTGAATTCATCTTTTTCAGGAGGGTTTGATTCATGCTTCAACCTCAAAAGCGCAAGTTTGATTTCAGTATTTTCCAATAATGTTCAAAGAATCCAATCATGAAGCCTTTTGTGTTGAATGTTGGCTACACAATTACTCAGTAACATAGAGTTCAACCATTTTTTTGCATTTTTTGCATAAGTAAACTTGGCAGCCATGGAAATGTGCAAACCAATATCAATTGTTGTAGGTCTGGGCTTTCTAAGAACGAAAATAAAGGCAAAATGGTGTACCAATGATTATATAGGGGTACCCTTGCAGCCTTAACATCAAAAACAACTGTATATGTAGAAATCTAAGCAGTGACCAATTTGTCAACTGTTAATGATGTCGATTATAAAGATTTATGTGATGAATTGTTACCTTTCATAAACAAAACTGGAACAAGAAGAGACTAAATGCCTAATATTGAATAACTCACCAGTTGATATTAGCAAGTCAACATGAATTGAGATTGTTGAAAGACAGGGAATATCAACATCAAAAAATTGTACCTTTGCAGGCTTGTTGATTCATCAAGAACACAAGGTTGTCAAATATTTGAAGCTTGAGATGAAGGCACATGTTGTGGCAACTTGTCATTTATCATAGATGCACAATGTTATGTCTAATAATAAGATAATCTATAGAAATATTACCCTGGGATCTGCAACTCCAACATATCAGTTTTTCTAGACGAGTACACTTTAAGTTTCCTTGGAAAGTCTAAAATGAAGATTAATATGCAAAGGCCTACCTGCATAATAACGCAAATCTTCAGATGACGGAGGGCCAAAACCGTTATCGCCTCGTAGACGCCCTAGAAGCTCTGCCTATGCTCTTTCTAGCGGCCGTATTAAATTTGCAATATTTTAGTGATGCTTTCTACATTTATTATTTAGCCGCTGCCATAAGATTTTGAAGGTTTTGAGCCCCCATTTGCAACTTCCGCCATTTCTACACAGCTTCAAACCCTGATGCACAATACAATACAAATTTAGGGTTTACAAATTTAAAAGAAAGTATTTAGAAAACCATATAGACCTAGGGTTTACAAATTTTAATATGAACAAAAAAGAATAAAAAACAAAGTGAGCACAAACTGGTGTTTCAAAATTAATACCCTGGCCAAGTTTAGCAGACAGTTGGGAATAGTTGGCAGAGGCTTGCTCCTGACATGGATGTCTGCTTCCATGTTCAAACCCTTGAAATGAACCTCAATTTGGGACAGCTCTATTCCCACCCTACTCCAAATTATTTCAACCATCATAACAAAATAATAAGTGTATGCCAAAAAATGTTTGAGGCCATGAGTTTTGTGTTGGGCATGTGAACTCTGAGTTGGGTGTGATTTCCAGTATGTTGCTACAACTACAATCATCTTCCTCCTACAGTCGAGGTCTTCTTATGCCAGCCGTGAGACTTTTACCAAGAGTTGTTAACATGTGAAGTGACAAATGCGAGTTGCGTCGGCACAGAATGCAACTTGCATACGACACAACCACAAAATGGTCAAAAAATATGAACAATTGAGATTGGTTACATGGTAGTCCATTGCCTATCAGTCAATCTCGCGACCGCTCCATGTGAAAAAAGAGGTTGAAAACTCATCGACGCTGGCGAATTAGCAATAAGAGTGTCGTAAAAAAAATTGAGGAAGATAATTTATTTACTTTTTTTTTTTAAGAATGCGTTCAATACAAATGAAGATTTCAAGATATAAAACAATACGTTTTCTGGAGAAGACGTAGTTGTTTCTAATCTTTATCCTATTGGTTTTCAGATTTCACAAAAGCATACAATTTGGAAAGTTCAAAAATACCATCGTATTTAAAGGATACACTAAGACTACCTTATATTAACGGATTTACAGTTCCATATGAAGTAAGATTTGGAAACAAGTTATTGCATGCTAAATAAGAAACTAAAAGAAAACAAATTCAACTGATGGAAGTACGAGTGCCCCAATAACGTCTATTCTGAAATTAGACTCGAACATTCCCTTGATATTGAAAGATAATTTTAAGGCAAATAAATTTTGACAGATGCATTACAAGTTTTCAAATCCTCTTGTTTGGAAACAAGAAAGGTAAATCTGTTTAAAGCAGACCGTGAAAATGAAATGCCTATGCCTCCTATATGATACAGATAGATACTATGTTTATTAAAAAGGAAACTCAAAAAACATGAATCACAAACCAACATTCGAAGATGCACACATATATATAAAGTACGTCCATAAAGCAAGCATCAAAACCCTATAGCCAGCGCTGGATTTCATTTTCTGAGGATACCACAAAGACATAAAATGAACACAACAGAAGGAAGTCAATACAAGGTCCCCTATCAGGTGCACTGCAAAGAAACAAAGGGGCAACCATAATTAGAACTCGAACTCTCCAACAATGGAATGAAAGGCAATACCAAGCGGACGCTAATAACCTAAATTTGCTGTCAAAAATCTATATAAAACAGCAACCCCTCAAATTGACTGGAAGGCTAAATCGAAATCCCCTAAACAAAAGTATCATGGCTATTCATTCAGCCGACTTCTTCTAACATGGCCGACTCCAACGAACATAACAAGTGAAGATAATTCGAAGAAATATTAATTTTACTTGTAGTGGCTACTCCTCCGTTGTTCTAACACAGATTTCAGACGCTAGCAAGACTTACCGTGGGGCAAGTTGTGTATGAGGTTCAGAAAAAGATAAAGATGAGTACATCTTCTTATCATTGGGGAAAAAAAATTAATACTTGGTATTAGATCTTACATGGATAGAGAACAATATAAAAATCCATAAGATAATCAAACAAAATCTGCCCACTCCCCAACCCAGGTCGATGCAAAGGATAATAATATCAAGCGAATGTCAGCCATCGAAAACTTACAATAAGTAAGGAGTAGGGCGTCTTTCCAAATATTCTACAGCCAGCCATCCAAAAATTGATGGAAAGATAGCCAAAGCAAGTTTTAAAGGCTGCAAGGTAGGGAAATACAGAAAGAACGAAATCACAACACCCAAATTACTTTATCAAAAATCAACTGTCATTGAT